>OZ023174.1:28741420-28851420 GCA_963678695.2 Diplodus puntazzo
GAGTGTCATCACTCTGGGTTGTTTCTGATTGGAGAAATTCAAGGTGTTGCAACCGTTCCCTGTTACAACTGTCCCTGGTCTCCCCTACTACAATTATATTGAATGATCTACGAACAGAAGAACCCTTGATTAGAACTAGTCTGTGTTGTTCCCTTTTTAATTGAGTGACTTACAAACTGATATGATAATATGGTTAAAAGTCTGAACTAACAAACATGACATCCAACATGATCATAGACTGGATATGAGAATATGAGGCATTAATTAATATTTTTTTTTAATATATAACTTGATATAAATATTCTAACTTGATTTGCTTGTGCCAGTTGACATCTTGGTGATGATCACTGACTGGACCTGTTTCACACACATTTCTGCTCCAGCTCAGAGGACTAATGTCTAACTGTTGCCTACTACTGTGAGTAGCGGTGAGGTTTGTGGTGCAGGGTGCTGCTTCTGTGTTCAGGCATCTAACTCAGTGACCTTGTTAGGAGCCTGGAGGCAACCTTACAGTCATGTTGTCTTATGTCATCTCCAAGCTTCCGGTTCTCCTGAAGTCATTTTCTCTTTTTCCCTCCCCCACACTCTGATGCACTGTCTCCTTGTATCACTTATTTTCTGTAATTTTTTTCTTGTCCGAGTCCGATTCTCACACATCTCTTCACTTCCCTCATCAGTGCCTTTTGATATTGAAAACCTCTAAAGCTAAACAGTTCACCAATAACAAAAAAAAACTGTCTATTACAGGTATAGCTGTTGTGACACACCACAAAGCGCTCGGCAATTTCAACATATTGTTCCAAAGTCTTTATTTATGTCTCGATCTCTTTGACACTACATTTCAACACATAAACCAGGCAGAAGGCAAACAGCTAATACAGATGATCAAGGCAGCACTTCAGGAAGCATGGCCATGCATGGACACAGTTTTCATCCATCGATCGGCAGGTTGACAGCATCAGAAACCCACCGACAGCGATGAATGTGAACCGGGCCCCTGCGCTAGTAGAGGACTGCTCTATGTGGGAATTTCTCCCCATAAGTGAATGTCGACGAGGAATGAACAGTGTGTTGATGTACTGCAGGTGGTGTTGAACAGCAAAATCTGTTTCCCTTTTGGATCCTTTGATAAAATGGTATTGGTCCATTTTGCCCCCTATCCCACTTTACAGTCACTTTGCAGAGCAGGAATGATTATGCAATATGATGTGAGTATTATTTTAACATCTGAAAAGAATGTGATACTCTTTAAACATACTCATACCATGTTTTAAAGTATGGATAATACAATTCTGACATAATATTTACAGAAAAAATTATGCAAAATATAGTAAGCAAGGGCATCAAAGCGAAGGATGCAAACAGACTGAATAAACTCACTAAGAAGGCAGAGTCTGTTGTTGGCTCTGAGCTTGTCACCCTGGAGGAGGTGGCGGAGGACAGGATGCTGGCGATCATGGATCTATCTATCTATCTATCTATCTATCTATCTATCTATCTATCTATCTATCTATCTATCTATCTATCTATCTATCTATCTATCTATCTATCTATCTATCTATCTATCTATCTATCTATCTATCTATCTAGTTTAGGTTTAGGTTTCAAGTTTTTACATCACACTTTGTATGCCAGGTATTAGCCCGGTGATGTCACAAATCATGCTCATAAACCAGCCTCTTCAAAGCGGATTTTTAATGAGGACAGAGGAAAATGTACAATTTGAGCAACACGTGAATTCAGCCTTGCATGCTGCACACACATTATTCTGCACAGTGAAGCTCCAACACTCAGCTGTGGAGACTGGAAGGAAAAGACAGTGGAGGGGGCTTACAGGTGCATGATCTATTATTTTTTAGTTAACAAGCTAGCGACATGTCGTTTGCTGTGCCAAGATAATGAAACTTGATTTTGATACAGTTTACCAAAGCCAAGTAGAACAAACCACGTTAACCACTAACATTTTGTAGCGATTTCAAAATGTATGAATAAATTTGTGTTTGTCAAAGAGATTACTTTCTGTAATCATCCAAAACACAATTAAATAATCCCAAGGGGGAACCAGAGCGATGTTAACTTCAGTTAGCTGCAAACATACGTCATCCCTGCCTCTCTCTATGAGGAACGCTTTCTTGTTATAAAGATATCTTTCTGCAATGAAGAAGCAGCTCCTCTTAGCTGTGTAGCTGATGCTGCTTTGCTACTTTAATGAGCCATTAAGATGTTTTGTGATAAAGCATCTCCCAAGAAAAAGGGCCGCGATAATGAGGAATTTCACCATATCCTGAGAGGTAGCGCAAAATGAGAGAACATTTTTGTTAATGGTAATATTTTGTATGAAAAACAGTTTCAACTGGATTATATTAAATTCTATTAAAGACTGATTTGTCTTTTTTGCCTTTGGAGTAATTTCATATGTTTTCAGCATCAAAGAGCTAGCTTTAGTATCAGCTTTATTTCACAGCAGACATTTTGACCTATCATCGCAGGACAACACAGGTGAAACCTATATCATCTACGTAAGTTAACCAAGCAGGCGAGCCAGTTTGCAGAATACAAGGCCTTTAACTGACACATTTAGATTGAAGAAAGAAGCCATTAATGTTAACATGTTGTTGTTGATGTCATTAGTGACAACTGTTTTAACTAAATAACAAAATGCTGTGTGGATGGTCTATGTATAGCATGGCTGTGTATGTGTGTATGCGAACATGGCGGTGTGCGTTTCAGACTGACATGAGCTCACGTGTAAAGGTACACTCAACACTCGATGGTTTCTCCGAGTCACAAACTCACCGACAGCGTTGAATGTTCCCCAACACTTGAGAAACTGGGGCTGACAGCGCTGCTAACAAACAGCCTGTCCTCAGCGCTGCAAGGAGTGGACAGCCATGACAGAGTCGACCCGGGAGGACACTAAACAGGAAGAGACAAGAGCTCTGCAGGTGCACGCACACATTTGAACCATTGATGTGGTGGGCAGCAAACCTAAAACCACTTGCTATATATTTCTTTCTTAAGAGCAGCCTATACTTACGGTATGTGTCAGGCTGAAATTAAGATTGAACGAGTAGAATGTGTGAATTCATTATAGTGAGGAGTTTGGTCCTTGTAACAAGCGTTCTTATTAACATTAATAAGACAAAGTGTTGATAGCATAGCAATAACATGATCACATACAGTAGAACAGCGCCTTAATAAGGTTAACAAATCTTTTATCAGGTATTTATTGACACTTATTTTAAGATGTGTTTAACTATGTGTTGTGATGCTAACTTCAGGGTCAGCAGCTCTCCACTGAGAAATCAACACCGCTCTGAATTCATCTTGAAACAGACATGGAATGCCGGTAAACCTCACCCTACTAACTGGATTGAGGTCTCTGGTTTCACTCAGCATCTGATTCTGAATATTGAACCCTGCCACTATGTCACTTCCTGTTTACATCTACATCACAAGGTTATAGGTTAAAGGGGCTTACCTGCACTAAAAAGAAGACATCATGACAGCACAGGGCTTCACATATGGCTGCAGCTGAAACACAGTGCCGTGGACATGACAGATATTTGGTCACAAAATGTAGAAATCAATGAAATATACAACAGTTACTGCTCAACACATGCAAAACACAAAAGTAGATGATTGCCATTAAATATGCATTACTTGCAGCCCAACCAAATATTTAAACTTTTCTTTTTCTTTTTACAAAACATGATGAAGAAGACGATCCTTGGGGTTGTTTTTAATTATTAACACCCACTGAAGTTTACTTTTTCACTTCACTGATGTCATTTTGGACAATAGTTTATTGCTAAACTATAAAATATCCCACTCTGTTACATATCTTTGTCAAGTGTTTGATAACCGCATATATATTTATGAATGTGAACATCAACCATTTCCCCAAAAATGGAGCTGGAATCAATGAGTGTGAGTGTGCTCACAACATCAAAACATACCTATATTGTATCATATAACCTACAAAACAACAAAGAGTTTTACATTTTGTGTGCACGGTCAGAGTTCATCTCAAGTATTCTATTCATTTTTTAATTTTTATAGTAAAAATATATTCACATATGTCTCCTCCAGCTTTATCTTTCCTTCAGAATTAATATATTAAGTGTTATAAATCAACCTGGGTGGTCATACAGTAGCAAGCAAACGCTGCTATGAGCTCGTAACATGACTGCTGTTTGGTTGACCGTGTGATGATGGTGGGGGTCACGGGTGAGTGGAGAGAATAGGAAGGTTTGGGGGGGATGGTTGGAGGGGAGGAGGCTGTCTGGGTGAGAGGAGTGTTGATCGATTCCAGGCCTGGTATTTTCCAGACAGGCTGAATGGTAAAGGTCAAAGGTCAGCTGCTCTTGTTTCCTATAAAAGAGAGACTGTGTGTGTGTGTGTGTGTGTGTGTGTGTGTGTGAGTGTGTGCATGTGTACATAGGTCGATAGATTTCTTGTGATTAAATCTGATATTTTGTGTATTACTTGAACAACTTACTTTTTCTAATGAGTCTATTCACAGCAAGGAATGTTTGTTAGTTTATTAATTTCCAAGAGGAGAAATGTTAATAAAAACAAAAAAAGGATCAATAATCAATACTTCCAAAAATTCTGAGAGCTAACGAGATCATAAATATAACCCATTTGGAGGCAGAATCTTTGGTAATTTTAGCATCAAGTTGCAATGAAGTACCTTGGAGTAACTTCATTTTCTTTTTCAACTGCTGGAAGCGTTCTCTGCTGGTAGTGGAAACTGTTAACTGCGTTTGTGGATCATAAACTTTCAACATTATCCTCTGTTGGATTCCAGGGAGCATCCGATATGGCTAAAAAAATCTGTTCAAACCCGTCAGTAACTTGAATTAAAATTCTGGTATTTCTCAGTTAAGCACTGACTGCTGAACACCTTGAACTCCAGCAAGCGCTAATACACGACTGTGCAGGCAGGTGGTCTGATGTCTTGCTCAAGGGCATGCGGGGGAAAGCCAAAAATAGTACCAGCTGTTGCTGCTGGGGTAAAATCTGAAACATTTGCCCTATGTTAGGCATTTACGTGCATGTCACTGTTTGAGTTTTCTGTTTGGATTCAGCTCCACCGAGACTGTGGCTGCTCACATTACTACACTGCATTGACATGGTGATGACAACACACACATACACACACACACACACACACACACACACACACACACACACACACACACACAAACAACCAATGTCTCTTCAAACAAGGGATGGATCCTTGTGGCGCATAATTTTTGTCATCACATATAAAGCCTGAACACACATATGTAGATCAAGACAGGTAGAAATGCCATTTGTGGCCACACAGATGGTGACATGAGCACTCAGATAACAGCAGGCAAAATAAACATTTAACACCCCTGACCTCCACACTAACTCACAGACCAACGAAGCAGGAGTAAGACGAAGGGAGCACATGTATGCATGAATATATGGTTGTGTATGAATGCAGAGTGTGTGTCTGAGTAAGGAGACAGATTGTGGACTGTGAGGTAAATATAAGGGGGGAGGGTAAATGGAGACTCCGAGACATGGGGTTGGTGGCGGGTGAGTGAGTGGCGGTCCTCCTCCCCCCTCCCTCCCTCCCTCCCTCCCTCTTTCGTGAACTCTCCCACTCACTTGCTCCCCCTCCCCCACCTGGGACTTGAACCCATGACCCCCTGGTGAATGAGTTCAAGGGAGGCACCACCATTACTGGGGAAACTGCCGGTCTCTGTGTGTCTGTGTGTGTGTGTGTGTGTGTGTGTGTGTGTGTGTGTGTGTGTGTGTGTGTGTGTGTGTGTGTGTGTGTGTGTGTGTGTGTGTGTGTGTGGGTGTGTGTGTGTGTGTGTGTGTGTGTGTGAGTGAGTGAATGAGTTAGAGAGAGTGTGTTTCGATGTGAACTGAGCTGAGTCTGACAGTGTGTGTGTGTGTGTGTGTGTGTTTGTGAGTGGATGTAGAAGTGTGTTAACAGGCAGAATTCCTGTGTTCCTTAAAAGTTGGTTTTCACAATGGGAGTTTTGAATGAGAGGTTTGCTTCTTCAATGGCTGACATAATCATTGCATACAAATATTTGTGCATGTGCGTTACAAAATGACCAGAGAGTGTCCGTGTGTGTGCATGTGAGTGTCTGTAGACATATCATTTCAATAAGAGTTCAGAATTAGAGGTTTGTTTATTTTACATCATCAGTTCATATAGATATTTAGGTATTTCGAAGTGACACAATCAGAGTTTATTGCTCTGTGTGTGTGTGTGTGTGTGTGTGTGTGTGTGTGTGTGTGTGTGTGTGTGTGTGTGTGTGTATGTGTGTGTAGAAGGGTGTTTACAGGCAGAGTTCCTGTTGTTTCTTCAAACGTTATTTTCTCAATGAAAATGTTGTGAATTAGACAACCTTACTGCTACTATGTGTGCGTATGTGTGAGTGTGTTTGTATGTGATGTCAGAGGTAATGAGAATAGTGATGGCCCTTCCCCCCTCCTCTGCTGCTGGGTGTGTGACCAAGTCTGCATCTCGCTACCTGGCCCAGACTGGATCAATACTTTAATCTAATTGTCATTCACTTCCACTGGGACAGCCAAACACACACAAACACACACACACACACACACACACACACACCCACACACACACACGGAACATGCATATCTATACAGGCAAACACATGTGAGCACAGGCAAATACTCCAATAAAACAACAAATACACACACACACAACCAGCCAAGCACATGAGAAATGATGAATGAAATTCTCCATTGTGTGAATACACTCACTGCTGCTGCATGCTAGCATGCAACCTTGTGTCCTTTACTACATCCACTTCCATGCTCAACTCTGCACTCTTTCCCTGCTTCTCTGGGCGTTCCTCCTTGGCGTTGCATCATGCACGCACATCAGTGTCGGCAAACCGCTGACACACTGTCACATCGCATTCACGTCTGCCAGCAAGCAGCCTCTCCCACAGAGTGACAATGGAAAGTAGATGTCAGGGCTGCTCTGGGATCAGAGCCCTGCCACATGCACAACAAGCAGCCTGGAAAAATGATTATTAAAAAAGGTGCAAAACTGACTTACCCAACATCCTCTTCTGCAGGACCAGTAGCCTCCTCTCCGTCCCTCTTTCTCTACATTCCTCTATCTCTACACTTCTTTCTTTACCCCTCCCATTGAAAAGCCAAGCCACCACTCTCTCTCTCTCTCTCTCTCTCTCTCTCTCTCTGTCTCTTCTCTCTCTCTCTCTCTCTCTCTCTCTCTCTCTCTCTCTCTCTCTCTTTCATCTTCTCTTCTCATCCTCCACTCATCATCTCTTTTCCAAATCCCTACTCTTCCTCACTTCCCGCCTTCTACCTGAATATCTTTCTCCTCCTGCTCCTTGTCTGTCGTTTATCACACTCTTTCTCTTTCTTTCCTCCTGTCGGGGTGGCTCTCCGGTGTCTTCTTCCTGCTGCTGTAAACTGCAGACTGTCTGGCGAGAGAGAGAGAGAGAGAGAGAGAGAGAGAGAGAGAGAGAGAGAGAGAGAGAGAGAGAGAGAGAGAGAGAGAGAGAGAGAGAGAGAGAGAGAGAGAGAGAGAGAGAGAGAGAGAGAGAGAGAGAGAGAGAGAGACAGAGAGACAGAGAGACAGAGAGACAGAGAGACAGAGAGACAGAGGAGCAGTGGGAAGTGCAAACCAGGACACAGCCTCTGTCAGTTTGAATGAATATTGTTCACACTTGGCTTGTCTCTCCTCCCCCTCTCTTTCTCTCTCCCTCCCTGCCTCCCTCCCTCCCTTTCTCTGTCTACCAGACACCCCTCCTCCACTCCTCTCTCGCTTTGCCCTCCTTCGCTATCTCCTCCTCCTCCTCCTCCTCCTCCTCCTCCTCCTCCTCCCTCATTGCTGCCTTCAAACATATTCACACTCCAAGACTGACTGACACTGTAGAGCTGCACTTACTGACACCCCCCAACACACACACACACACACACACACACACACACTCTCTCTCTCACTCTCCTGGACCCAGACAGTTAACCCTTTTGATGCAGCTGCACATCCTGTCTGTTTGTATTATTATCATCTTCTAAGTAGACGCTGGCTCTAGCCGGTGTGTTTTTATATAGATTTCTGAATGAATCCTCAATTTTACTGGTATAGTGTCCTCAATTTATTCAAGTTCATAATCTGTAGGGTTACTAGGTACATTTATATTTTCATCTATGAAATATAATTTCTCATGTCATAAGTCCAAACCAATCATGAATCTACCACATGTGATTTCACATGTAGAATTACATGCGGAGTTGACATCTATGTATCTCGTCACGAGTTTATCCTGTGAAGAACATAAAAGGAAAATGTTAAGTGCACTGCATACATCATGTGCATTGATCACATGTGAAGTCTGTATCTGTTGATATTATATTTGAAATTGCTATTTTCATTTTAGATCTGGAGCATGTCCTCATAAGAAAAACGTCCATATAGTTAAAAAATGAAAGCAGCTTATTATGACACATTTATGTATTTATTTCCATTTGTTGATTGATGGTGACCTCTAGCAGCTGTAGTAGTATTATGGTGGCAAAGGAGGAAGTGAGGAGAAGTAGTGTTAAGAGTGACAAGTCTGTGTAGGGAGGAGGTTGGAAACAGCTGGGGTTCAACGGGTTCAACAAGCAGTTTACAGGACTTTTAGTCAGGGCACTGCCGTTCACATCCAGTGTGAAACCAAAAGTCAGCAAAAGTAAACTATGTTCGTAACGGAAATGACAGAAGTAACATTTTTTTCTGAAACCTAACCAAGCTGTAAGTATATGTGAAAGTGTGGTCTGCCTGATGCTGCTACGCCGCAACACTTGTGTTGTTTCGGGTAGGGTGATATTTGTAATTTAGAGAAATGCTAACAAACCTTTCAGTCGTTTAGGTATGAGGATGTGTTGTAGACATGCGATACCTTCAAACGTGTCATTTTGGAACACTGGGTACATGTCAAATATCTGAAAACCACTAAAAGTGAATCATGTTAGTGAATAAAATGAGATGCTCTCACATGATATTTTGTGAAACCGTGAAATATTTGAAACTGACACATGCTTATATCATATGAACATATTGTGCAGTGTGGTTAAAAAATTGGTATTTTTTCATGTGGTGTCTTACATTTCAGATGAATTACGTAAAAATCATATGCAGTGGAAAAGGGTTTCACGTGCGATGCTACATCTGAAAGTTATATTTTCAGGTGCCTGGATCATATCAGTGCATCACAAGTAGATAGATAGATAGATAGATAGATAGATAGATAGATAGATAGATAGATACTTTATTCATCCTGAGGGAAATTTTGAACATCCAGTAGCTTATACATAGACGCACATACACACGTATTTCACCCACATAAAAAACAGATCACTCAGAAATATAACAGTAAAAGTTAAAAAGTAAAAAGGATGTGAAGAGGACAATGCAGGGATATAATCAGTGCAAACTCTGCTTGTTGTTCAATATAAATATGGGTATGGGAATGACAGATTAACAGAATGTGGAAATAACAAGAATGTGCATAATATTACAAGTGTAATCCTTTTAAATCTGACATTTCATGTGAGATAGGTATTTTGATGTGATGTCTTCATAGGTGTCATTTACACTGGGGATGTCGGGGATATCACTTTTCAAAAGCATGATTTGTGAAACAGTGCCAGGAAAAATAACTTGCTCCAAGCCATGTATCAGCACAGTTCGCAGTTTTATCACATGTGACGTGGTGCTCCACATCAGTTGAATGTGTGAAATGCACTTCAAATGTTACTAAATTCACATGAACAGGGTCATAATGTTCTTTTAGTCTGATTCTCTCCAGAACCACAAGATAGTCTGCGGAACAGCTTTCTTTTCCTAATATTAGTGTGTGTAGAGATCACTTTACCAACACAAAAGATCCAACTGAATGCAGCTTTACTCATTTTGATTCCCACTGTGATATTTCTTTCAACATTTTTGAAAGTGTAGCAGTTTCACTCCACATGCTACACAAACTATACTATACATTAGTCTGCAGTGGATCAAATTCATTTACGATTTTGAAAGCATTTTTTTTTAGATGTTTCTCCACATATATCTCTGTTTACAGTTTGCATCCATCATCAGATCCCAGGACAGCCCTCTTTACATGTATTCTCATTTACACTGTTCTTTCAGCCCCCTCCATCTTCTGCAACTTAACCCCCACTCTCTCCATCATCCTCTGTCCTTTCTTAGTTACATATTGATTAGGTCGCATTGTGTGTGTGTGTGTGTGTGTGTGTGTGTGTGTGTGTGTGTGTGTGTGTGTGTGTGTGTGTGTGTGTGTGTGTGTGTGTGTGTGTGTGTGTGTGTGTGTGTGTGTGCATACAAGCCTGGTCCTGCTTTGGTCAATGAGGTCAACATGGTGGCCAGACAGACATCCCCACCCCCTTCATTTTTTTTTCTTCCCCTGCCTCCTCCATCAGCTCCTGCTCTCCCTTCTCAGGGTTAGTGAGGGTAGTTGGGGGTAAAAGAAGAGGTGAACAATAATGTCAGCATCTTCACATGAACTCATCAGTTGATTGAGACTGACAGAAAATTAATGTACTGGCTTGCAATGTGTACCACAGCATCACATCATGAGCCTGATGTGTTTATGTAGCAAGAGGTGAGATCTGACAATATACATGGGTAGGCATTGAGATGAGTGAGATTTGGATTACTTCCAAATCCCCGAATTTACATGGAAAAACCGGCATTCAAAAGGTGAGATTCTAAAGCATTAGGAGGAAAGAAATACCTGTAATTGTCAACAACAGGCATTTATACATGTGAAACTGTTGTAGATCACAGTCAGGTGATGTCCATAACCTCAACACTGTTGCATTGAAAGAAAAGAAGCAGTGTGTTTTTCAAATACCACCTGACAGTGTCAGCCCTCACTGACCCCTGCGGCCGACAGACTCGCTGTCTGTGTGGAGGAGGGGGCAGGATGGATGGGAGTGCAGGGGTCGATAGAGGTCATGAGGCGAAGATGGAGGGATATGCACACAGAGGAAGCTCGAGAGGATGCAACACAAGAGGAAGGCGACAGAGAAAAGGCGGCAACACCATGTTCAGTTGAAGTGAAGTTGAGGAAGCCAACAGCCATCACTAGAGACTAAATATGATGCTTTGTTCATTTAATGCTAATTAATCAATGCTAAATGTCCGTTATATGTTACACAGCAACAAACAGCCCAGCTGAGTCCATTTAGTCTTTTAGCCATACTTCCAGTGTGAAGTAGCATCGAACTGGCCAAACAGGTCAGGGGGGACAACAAATATAGGTAATGTGTTATGTCTTCAGGTCATGAGGAGCTCCAGCTAAGTTTGGGCTCTTATCAGTATCACTGCAACTGCCTGCAGGGGAGGGTTCCAGTGGCTCTGCTGGTGACGTTTGGCACCGCAAGCAAAACTAGAATGGCACTCAGTAGAGCACATACTTCCCCCAAGTCCCAAAAGTCCTACCTAATTCAGACACCTCTGCCAAGGAGATTACGTTTTGGCCCCTGTCCGTTTGTTTGTCTGCTAGGGTTAGGGTTAGGGTTAACATTAACTTTTTACTGCAACACATTTAATTTACGCTTCAAGCATCACAAAATGGTGTTCATCTGTGAAGTTTATCTCAATGAACATACATGTCAGTGTCATAAATTTCTGATTATTTTCTGTAAAAATCCAAAATCCAATTCAATAATCCCACAGTGGTAACCAGAGTGATGCTAACGAGGGTTAACTACAATCCGTGCTGCACTCTATTGGACCTTTTACTGGAAAAATAAAATTGTAGAGTACTCAATTCGGAAATAAGAAATACATTTTTAATCTTGTATGAAATGTGGCATGATTCACACATATGACCTTTGTGAATTTAACCCTAAACTCAGGATGTCACTGACACCAACATGGTCGTCACCTCAGCACAGAAAACGTAAAAACTCACAACAAGTCACATATATTGACAACTGCAGGTATGCAAAAGGAGACAGTCAGTTCTGTGAGGATCAGCTCATCAAGGTTTCACTTACGGTTTGTTGAATGTTCAACAAGACAACGTCACGAAAAAATGTTGACTGCTGACTGTGCAGTCTTTATAATTCTCTATTTTCAGTTTTATATTTCTTGTGTTGAAAAACAATCTTTTACATTGACAAAAGTCAGGTGTTTGATTCGTGGCACAATTCAAACAAGATTAATAAATGTTTGTCTCTCCAGTCGATATATTTTTTCTGACGGTGGTCCTCCAGAAGGGACGTGTCTTTGCCTCTTTGTGACATTCACGTCAGCCTCAAGTCTACGCTGTGTTCAACACTTATTACCAAATGTGAACATACCAACATGCTCAAATAAGATTAATCACAGGCTAATTATTATATCTGTTATATATGAGTATGTTTGCTTGATGGCATTTAGTAACCATTTACTTTCACTAGTGTTTCAGTAAGGTAGGCTGGTTCACAGCAGCTGTTAAAAAGCTGTTTATCTAAAGTGGATAGCCTAAGGAGTCTGTCTAATGTAGAATAATAATCACCACTATTCTGAGGAATAGGAATAATGACCAGTTCACACTAATGAGTGGTCCCTAAATTCATCTGATCAGAGAGGTTAGGTTTCCGACTGCACACAGTACACAAGACAACAATAATGTTTTATCTTGTTTTATCTTTTATCTTCGTTTGTGGAGGAAACTGCTCAGTACATTGTCATGAGACGACTTTTTGTTAAAATGTTGTACAATCTGTTTCTTTGTTTTTAAACTCAGGATAATCTAAAAAAAAGAAAAGAAATATAGAGGTTATTTTTATTATTGGCTGATGTACAGAAAGTTATACCTGCTTGTATCAATTATTGGCTGGATTATTGCATTGAACTGTACTCAGGTGCTCATTCACTGCTGCCCAAATCCTAATTGGGAAAAAGAGCATCAAGCTTGCCTCCCTCCACTGGTTCCTGTCAGATTTCAAATTGATTTTAAAAATCTTATTGCTGACTTTTAAAGCATTAAATAGTTTTGCCCCCACATACATTTTGCACTTATTAACCTGTTATGTACCCTCTAGACCAGTGGTTCTCAACCGGTGGGGCGCAGACACTCTCCCGGGGGGCGCGAGTAGGCTACAGGATGGGAGGAAAAAAAAAATCTGAGAGAAAAAAAAAAAATCACAAAAATTCCCCCCATGTAGAAATGCAAGTGGTTGGACTATTATAACACACAAACAAATCATCCTCATGGCGACTTTTTTTTGTCAAAAGCGACTAGCGACTTTTACTGGTGTTATTGGAGACTTTTGTGGTATTTGGAGACTCTGACCTGAAAGCACGTATCACTCTGCAGTCACTGTGCTCAACGAGCAGCGGGTGCTGCCGTGAGTCCCTCCCACGTCCAAAAGCACTCACAGGCGGTCAGTCTCTCAGTAGCCTCGCGCAGCAGTCCCAGCCTGCAGTCAGAGCAGAGAGGAGACACACACCACTCCGCGTCCAGGCTGCAAAGGAATCTGGCTTACAGAGCGGGGTGTAAATGTACCGTATACTACCAAATAACAGCCGGGTTTCAATTAACCGCAGGGTCCCCGTTAAATGCTGGGTGCAGGTGTATATTTTGATAAATAAACACCGGTTCCAAATAAATGCTGAGTCTAATTTAATTATTTTTTTTAAATCAAGGAAGAAGACGTGACCACTGACATGGCATGTTTTCCTTCTTCGCCTTTTTCCTGTATTGTTCTTGCTTTCTGTCAGTCAGTATCACATTGATTATTAGGGAAGAGGATTAGGGCCACATGTGAATTTTTTTTTTAGTTCTGACTTTAAAGTCAGAATTCTGAGATTAAAGTCAGAATTCTGAGAAAAAAGTCAGAATTCTGAGAATAAAGTCAGAATTCTGAGAATAAAGTCAGAATGAAGTGAGAATAAAGTCAGAATTCTGAGAAAAAAGTCAGAATGAAGTGAGAATTATGGGTAAACTATCTGTAAAGAACCAACTTCAGTGAGAGAGTGACATGAGAGGCGCTAACAACAACAACAACAACGACGACGATTGTTTTCAATCCGGAAAGCTTGATAATTAATCACAGACATTCAATGTTGGATTGATCATCATGGATTTATTTTACAAAGTCTCCAAAAACACACTGCAGTTCAAGGCTGGATTACAAAGCTTCTGAAGGAATACAATCACTATAGCCTACTTTATTTCTCCTGTAAAGGTGAGGTGCTTATCATTTCAGAGTCCAGAATAGAGCTACTGTGCAAAGTATTTATATCGTGGTGTAACTCACTGAAAAGCAGAAACGTAAAGTTATTGACCGTTGATCAGCACGGGATTGAAATCACAGATACACTCCGAGTTACCAGTCTTCATCTGGTAGCCTGACTGTCAGGCCTTCTCTCCGGTTTTCCCAGTTAAAGTTACTTTGTGTGAACTCAATGTTCCGGTAGAGAAGCATCGGTCACATTGATTAGGCTAGAAGATTAAACTACATTCATCCCCAAGGGTAAATTGGCATGTTGCAGCAGAAAAATAGTAGGATTCAGCAAAGGCAAAAGTATATAAACACCAGTAGAACATGAATGAAGCAATAAAAGGAGTGTGGAAATTAACAGGAGACATTACATGATTTCATGTTCACCTAAATACATGCACAGGCATTTCACTCCTTAGAATCAATCAGCCTGTTAATTTGTTGTTTGACTCATAAACAGAACAGGGTGGGTGAAAGTTATATTTTTAAATGCCATTTAGTGCCATTGACCCACATTCTCTCAGGTGTGGCAGGTAATTAACACAGAGGCTCTGCCTACTTTGAAAGGGTTTAGAATGGAGTAAAATAGATAATATCAGTTATGATTTGCAGGCAACATCCATTTACTCATAAACATGCGAGTGAGTGTGAAGTCTCACAGTGAGAGGGTTTAACACTCACAATCTTTTTTTTTTTCTCTTTTTTTAACCAGGAGAGGGTGGTCCAATTATTGAAAAGCTATGCAGAATCATCCAAATAAAAAGCGAGATTTTGGTTTTAGTTCCATTATATATTTATTTGTTTGTTTATTTGACGGGGACAGTGCACAGCTTCTTTGCTGTACCAGACAGTACAGTACACAAGACAGTAACATGACACAACAACAACATGATTTCATAGTGTTAAGACACCACAACAATAAAAAACAGGTTTTACAACATTAAAAGACATCATGTGTTGGTGTTTTCATTTGATGGGTACATGATTGGGTTGAGTTGTACTGACCCCTACATACAAAGCTTTCCTGCAAATCTAGTTCAGCATTTCCCTACTGAAACTATAACTGACTTAAGGGGCTTAATCTTAACATTATTCATGCAATGTGCACTTTGAAGAAAATGATTGTCTTTTCTTTCTTTTTCTGTGCAGATTGACAGCGACGTCATCGGGCTCATGGATGATGCAACTCTGGCAAATTACATCCCTTCCTACGGAGACCGAATTGCCCTCTTCGATTTCTGCAAAAGTGTTCTCTCAAAATGATGAAATAGATAACATCAGTTTTGCTGCTTACAACAATGCCTGCAATGCCAGATCTGGACGATTTAAATAAAACTCTACTTGAGAATTTCTTTCAGTTACAAAGAAATACTTGCAATTTTAGCACATAACAATCAGATAGTAATAAGTGTCCATACTTTGAAGAGAATTTGTAGAAGGCTTGGTCTATTCAGAAGGAAGAACCAGTCTGACATGGGCAAAGTGCTGGCTTTTGTCCAGCATGAGATCATGACAAATGGACAGATGCAGGGTTAGCGCTGGCTACACCTTCGTGCAGTTCAACAGGGATTGGTTGTGTCACAAGATACCATAAGACGCATCATCAAATTGGTAGATCCACAAGGTGTGGAGTTAAGACGAGTACAACGCTTGAGAAGACGTCAGTACAGCTGCAGAGGGCCAAATGCGCTTTGGCACATGGACGGCTATGATAAGTTAAAGCCCTACGGCATTGCCATCAATGGCTGTATAGACAGTTTTAGCCGCTATGTGTTATGGATGGAGGCCTATACCACAAACAGCGATCCTAAAGTAGTCGCAAGCTACTTTATCAAAACATTTTCAGGCATAGGTGGCTGTCCAGAAAGGATTCGTGCAGACAGGGGCACAGAAAATGGTTGTGTAGAAGAAATGCAGATGTTTCTGTGAAGAAACAACCCAGACAGTTTTGCAGGTGAGAGAAGTTTCCTTTATGGAAGAAGCACAGCAAACCAGCGCATTGAGGGATGGTGGAGTATCCTCCGCAAACAGAGTGCGCAGTTCTGGATGAACTTGTTTGAAACCTTCCAGGAGGGTGGGCACTTCACAGGAGACTTTTTGGACAAAAGTCTTATCCAGTTCTGTTTCCTTAATCTTGTTCAGGTAAAAATCTTTCCTCGCCTTCTGAAATGAGTTGGTAATAAAAGTAGTGTAAGTAATAGGGAAAATGTCCCTAGTAAGCCACTTTTCACTTCACTTCACTTTTTTCTTTTTTTGAAAAATTTTAGTTCAAATGAAAGTCTAATCTCTCATTTGAAGTGTCAATAATTCATATGTACCAGTGTCTAATATTTTTATTGTTTAATTGGTCAAAATATGTCAAAAGTCTGACATGGGCTTAATGGGTACCTAACATACCCTTTAAGGCCACTGGTGTTCTGAATAAGCCCACTTCATGATTTGTTGATAAATAAATATATATATTTAAAAAATCTTTAAAAAGCAATACAAACTTTTCTATTAAAATCTGTAATCTCTTAGTTGTCAATAGCTATTTTCATCTTGTCTCCGCTCCTATCCTACAGCTAGTAAATGGCAATTGAAATAGCCGTGAGCAGAGGTTTTGCTGTGTTGTGAACGCAGAAAAAGCTAAATTACAACTGAAAAAGAAATTAAAGCTATTCTCAAATGTTGATAAAATTTTCCCATCTACTCCATCCATCCAACTTTTTGCCAGAAATGACAGATTTTGCATTGTTCCCTCCCTGTACAGTCATGTTTCTATAATGTGTGGGCATGAAATGTAGTTCTTTTGTGTTTTAGTCATCTCAAATTAAAACTAATCTGAAAAGTAAAGATTAAAAAAATATTGCTAATGTTAGGATAGAATATAGGCCTATCCAGAATTGATTGACCAATGCAATATCACTGATATTTAAATATGGGTATTAATTACCTGAATTGTGGAGCTGAATCATCAGCTGAGGTCAAAATTATGGAGGAAAATGGTTCGAAGATGAAAAGGGAGAAAATCCCCATTGAAACACAGTCAAGTGGGCTTAATGGGAACATCATTGAATGTATGGTAAAAAGTCAGAATATTTTATTCTACGCAAATGACATTACATTTTTTAATCTATAGATGGTATACTAATATAAGTCTAAATTGATCATGCAGAGAAGTAATTAACTATAGTCTTTTACATCCATCCCAGACAGTGGGATATTGTTTTGCTTACGTCCCCTTTAAGCCCACCTGGTAAAAATGTTAATTAAAAAGAAATAAATATTAACATATACATGTATTGTCTATTTAACAGTAAAATAATATAAACTGGATACAAAAATGTAAACTATACCTGCTTATCATGCTTTGTCACTGTAATGAGCCATACTATACAGCTACTGTCTTGATGAAGCGTGTGGTCTACTTGCTTGCATGCCAAAACCTATATTTTTAATATCAAAAGAAATATTATTTCTAATTCAAGTAACTAACATGACATATGTCTTGTCATGTCTATGTCATGTAATTTTTATTCTTTTATTACTGAAACTACAATAAAT
The DNA here is from genome assembly GCA_963678695.2 of Diplodus puntazzo. Taxonomy (NCBI): domain Eukaryota; kingdom Metazoa; phylum Chordata; class Actinopteri; order Spariformes; family Sparidae; genus Diplodus; species Diplodus puntazzo. Next base: position 28,759,238 of record OZ023174.1, read on the forward strand.
ATATTATTGTTGTCCAACTGATGGCAAGACAAGGTGATCCCCCCCTTGAAACCAGTCCGATGGAGTTTGGTGTTCCTGCTATAGGCCTTTTCTTTGCCAAGCCACAAAAGTTGCTGTAGGTTGTATCGAGAATGCAGAATCACAGCGCACTGCCTGTAAAGTATTAGGCAACGTTTTGTGTGCACGTGCTGTTTGGTGGAAGTGCTATTGTGTTATTGCGGCTTAGTTTTACATTGATTATTGTTGATGTATTGTGCTTTTTCTGTTCACTATTGACTTATTTGATGTGGGCATACTATGATAACGCAGTAACCTAGTCCTCAATTTAGACAGGCAGCATTTACGTAGTACAGGACCTATTTCACAAGTTTGTCATCTGTATTTACTGTGCTTCTTTTTATGCAGGATGAACTTGACGAGGTTGTTCACACATGGAAATCACACAAAATCAGACCAAGATCAAGTGATGACACGTCGTCGGGTCGGCCAGTTGTGATGTACTCATTCCCAGAGTTGCACAGTGCTGAGGATAGACTTAAACCTATTGCCATGGAGGAGGTCACTTTGTGTGAGGAAGAGTGTACTCCCAAAGGCCAGTTTCCTTGCGATGAAACTGTGTTTGAACTGTGTTGTCTACTGATGGAGAATGGATGGGATGCTCCAGCAGATCCACTTGCTGCAGCTGATCTTTACATCATGTTAAGAGAGGAAATACAGCAAAATATTTGATCAACAGTACAAATCCAATTTTTACTAAATACAAATGAAAACATAGTTTACCCCAGTCACATAATGCGATAGTAGTTGCCTTTTCTTGTAAATACTCTAAGGAAGTGTTGCTGTGCTGTAGCTAATGTATGTAAAGACAACTGTTCCAGATTAATGCATTTTGGGTGCAAGCAAAACGAAATGCCAACTCTTTTTATTTGGTCATGTTTCACAGTTCTGTGTAATTGAGTGTGCTGCCTGTGATGCCATCTACACTGAAAGCTTCAAACGCCTCCGGCCAGTCAGCCAGGGCAAAGCCATGATGAAGAGCACCTTCTCCCAATGCATTGTCCATGTTAACAACGATCTGACAGCAGCATATGTTCAGTCATCCATTCATTTTCACAGTTGAAGTTGGAACTTATGCAGTATTATTTCAGTTAGATTGTTATTAAGCGCTAGGCTTACTTTACATATTTTACATCACCCATTTTTATTCCAACAAATGTATGTACATTATAAATGAATTTAAAAAACTTGCAGCATTTGAAGCAAAAAAATGATGAGATGAAGCTGAATATTGTGTTATGATTGTATCATGAGGAAAAAGTCAGTGTGGTCCTTCTAAAAGGCCTTTATTGTCCAGACATTTCAAAAGTTTTTTATATTTTGTTTAAGACCTTGACTCGAGTAATATAAAGTGTGTTTTCATGTTTTCAGTAAACCTTCACGACAAATAAAATTTAAGTGTACTTAATCAAAATGATGCAACACTTTGCAGAGTACAAAGAAACTGGCCTCAGAATTCCAAGAAGAGCTCACAGTCAAGAAGGACCTGAAGTGCCCTGCCATTGGGAGCCACTGCAGCAACATTCAGCTGGCCAGAAAACACAGCCATTGAAATGGATGAGGAAAGCAGCACATTAAGATTTATACAGAGGTAGGTGGAAACGTTTGAAGGGTCCCATCAAAGACGTCCCTAACCTCCAACTCCATTCCTTTTATGAGTTTATTATTTCCTTGACATTGTAACTTGTGGGGTTTCCCTGAGCTTGTTTTTATAAAGTGTCACAGAATTGGTGTCCTGAACTAGAATGAGGTTTCCTCTATCCAAATTTTAGGGGGATTCAGGTAAGTTGCCCTTGACCTTCTATGTAGTGAATATGAAACATAAGTATGTTTTCTTCAGACAATGTTAACCCTTTGGAATTTGTAAAGTCCTTGTTTAGAATTAAATAGGAATTGAAATGTGCGCAGGTACTTATGACAATGCAGTACTGCAAAACTCCAAATACCGTAGCGGGGTATGATATGTAAACAAGTGGCAGTATAAAATACAGTAAAGAGCAAACTTTTCTGTTTTCTATATACTGTAATTCCTTTGTTGCAATATATGTGCATATATTTTTCCATCATAATTTGACTAACTCCCTGCTAACTGTGTTTTCTGTAGTCACCTTTATTCCTAGTCTTTCTAGATAATAACAACTTACCAAACTTGTGTTTTATGTGGTAGATTTTTAAAATATCTGGATCTGTTTTTCTTTAAGGTATTGGCCCTCCTCTTTTCTTCCCACTCTCCACTTCTCATCACCTTTCCTTTCAACCTACACGTCTTGGATCACAAAAGACATCCAGAAAGTGAGGACCAGTTACTCAGACTTGATCCTCTGGGACCTAAGGGCCATGTCCAAAGCCGTGGTGAAGATAGTTGGGGTGGCCTGAACTGCATGTGCTTCCCTTGTCCCAACCGAACAATTCAGCATTTCTGTTAGTTGGTTGTATTTTTTCAACAGTAGGATACTTCTAAGGACATCAAGACATCTAAAGGACATTAAGGACATCAACACCAGTAACTCTAAATCTTCAGAGACAGAAGTGTAATCTATAGTTTGTTATTCATAAGTGTGATTATTCACGAGTATTAAAAAACAGAAATATGTTGTACTTCCAGCCAAGCTAATAATGAAAAGTGGAGATAAAGTTTGAAAGAAAAAAATTGCACCTCATGACCCCTAGCTACATTTATCAGTAAAATGTTTTTTTCTTGTAAGATTCTGCTGCTGCTGCAAAAAGGGGAGAAATGAATGTATTATTATTATTATTATTATTATTATTATTATTATTATTATTATTATCATCATCATTATTATGATAAGTACTATATATATATATGTATATATATATAGATATAGATATAGATATATATATATATATATATATATATAGAGAGAGAGAGAGAGAGAGAGAGAGAGAGAGAGAGAGAGAGAGAGAGATGGTTATAAGTTTTATTTCTCAAAAATGTATTCCTGAGAAATGTTTGACCCTCAGCAACATAATCTTCATGTTGTATTTCATGTTTTCTTTCAAAAACAAGTTTTCATGTTACTTTTTCAGGTGTCATTAACACCATTATATGCTTTTCATAGGTACATCCGTAGCTCTGTTTAATGGTGGATAGTTTGCACTTGGTACTGGTGTTTACTGCACCTTTAAATGAGTCCATTGTTAATTGGTAATTTCAGAGCCCTATTCTCAGAATGTCAGTGCAAAGCACTCTCGAATAATTGTGTTTTAAAACTTACTTTTTGCACATATGGATAGGGAGCTTGATCAACATTAATTCAACATTCAACTGAAGACCTGAATACAAATGTGGTGAAAGAAGTAACATTTTATTCATATAAAAAGTTTATATAAAAAAAATTTTGTTGGTAATAACAATAATAACGTGGTGAAATCTCATATCCAGATAGGCTGTTCTGTCAAGAGCATATAACCAGAATGGCTTGATTTTTTTAAACTAACATTTCAATGTTGAAAGTAACATTTACCATTTTACTGTTAAAGAGCCTTTACAAGAGATCTCAACCAAAGTGGTGCTCATGATCTAAAGGTGGCCCCTGCATGAAAAATTCTACATAATGCATACAGTACACGAAGCATACAATTTCATTTTGATGATGAAAAATAAAATATGTTTAGCCTTAGATAGTCTCAGTGTCTTTATCGTAACATACCTTCTACATCAGTGTCCAAATGTAAAACACTTAACAGGCAACATTTGCAATTCAACAAGGGTCTGTGGTATAACAAATACCTCAAGAGTCATCCATAAACATAGTGTAGAATTAGGCAAGTGTAAATGCTTAAGAAGTCATGCATACAGCTATACTAAAGCTATACTCCACACTTGCTTATCAAGGCTTAACAAGGAAATACTTTCTGGTGTTGAATAAAGATTAACATGACACCTGAGAACATGAGAATTTGCCACAAGGATGACTGAACAATGACAGCCCTTTAGCATTGCTATTATCAAATTGGTTGATCCACAAGGTGCATAACATAAGAACTCAAAATTTTCAGACTGCATTTTATAGTGCCTGTGAAAAAACAGTCAGTAAAAAGTGTCCAGAATTAAAAGAGATTACATCAGTTTTGCTTCTCACAACAATGCCTGCAATGCCAGATTTGGACAACTTAATCTACTTTAGACATTCTCTAGAAATACATGTCATTTTAGCACATAACATGTGCCCCAACATTAAAGAGAATTTGACCTGACCTGGAAGACCAGGGGCCTCATGTACTAAGACTTGCGTGGATTTCCTACTGAAACATGGCGTACGCTAGAATCCAAAAACTGTCGTACGCACAAAAAAAATCAGATGTATCAAAGTGTGCGTACGCATGGATCCAAGCCCTTTTCCTTTGTCCCTGTCCACGCCCCCATTTAAATATGCAAATAAATTTAAATAGGGCCCGAGCCGGGGATTCCCCTCTCTGCACCATCAGATTCACACCATGAGGAAAGGGAACTTCACCGAGTCTGAGCTCGAAACTCTATTAAATGCAGTCGAGACGCGAAGATCTGTATTATTTGGTAGCCTCTCGTCAGGGATAAACACCCCAAAAAAGAAATGTGAGTGGGAGCGTGTGTGTGAGGCAGTGAACGCCGTGGGGTCGGAGCAGCGCACACTCACTGAAATAAAAATAAAAAAATAAAAAAATGGTCCGACGTGAAGGTGGAGGTGAAGCGGAGGATTTCGGCCCACCGACGAAGCGTGACCGAGGAATACAACATGTGAAATAGGTTTAGTTTCCTTTATTCGTGCACCACTTGATTGAATCACTATTGCTTTTTTTTAAAAAGAAATATATAATAATAATAATAATAATAATAATAATAATAATAATAATAATAATAATACATAAGTCATACCGTTAGTGGGAAACAAACAGAAGGACAAAACAACAAGGATTGACAAGACTGATCACACTTATATTAATGACTGCAGAAGTGCGCCGTGGCTACTGCAGTGTGACATTTCCAACATTACGCACGCGTTTATTGACACAAATACTGAACACAAGGACACAATAAAGGGCTTGTTAGATAGCTCTGCCGCTCTATTTTCACCAGGGAAAAACAAATACCCATATTTGAATGCACGTGCCCAAATGGGCATTGTGCTGGTTTACATTCGGGGCGCAATTAAACGGATAAATTATTTAGTCACCGAGAAGCCACCCATCGTGCACCGTGCCAGCCTCCAGCCTGTTACCAACCATGCTATTGGTAAGAATGAACGAGTCATGCGTTGAACCAGGCCACCTTGCCACGGTGTTGGTGAGCTGCATTTGCGCATCATATATTATTTGAACATTAATTGAATGAAAATGTTTCCTGTTGACAAAAACAAATCCATCCTGTTATGGCGCTTTTATAGCAACATGTTTGCAGTCAATAGCTCCGATTATATTAGGGAAACCGGCTCTTGCTGTAAATTGCGCTTTAATGTTGGCCTGTTCAATAGCATTGTATGGGAATTGCGCACCCCTGGCTCCTGGCTGTGTTTCGTTCTGGGGGCGGGCCGCAGCTCTGCGCACAGCTCCAGCAACACTGGCCACGGCAACCTAAAACAACTCATGAGCCAGTTGTCGTCATTTGCCAGCAGATCTTCCCGTTCTCTGAACACCCTCTCACGTCTGATATTACCATTTGCGATGTATTCTAACAAGGCCAAGGCTGCCATTGTTAATGCCATTTTTTCATCACTTTGCGAATGCTTTTATATCCATCCATATGATTGCAAACATGTGTGTGTTAATTGTCCATTGATGTGTCTCTGATGTGCACATTACTCTGAGGACTAATTGTTTTCACATAATTAACAGTTTCCCAGCATCACCTCTAAGAGTCGCCAAAGGAGCAATAGCTGTAGAAACGTGCGTACGCCAGCCATGAAGCTGGCGTGGGGCACCGCACATTTCCACGGTCATTTCACTTTTGATACATCTGAACGTTGGCGTGGAAAATGACGTACGCCACGTTTTTGTGCGTACGCAACATTGATACTTGAGGCCCCTGGTCTGTTCGGAAGGCAGAACTAGTCTGACATGAACAAAGAGCTCACTCAGCATGAGATCACAACCAAGATGTAGAGTTACTGTTGGCTATATACTCTGCAATTCAACTGGGATTTTGGTGTACTAAGATACTGTAAGATGCATCATCAAACTGTGTGATTAACAAGATGAACATGAAAATGGATGAACGAGTCTGACTTGAACAAAGCCCTTGCTTTTGTCCAACATAACATTCCAGTCAATGGAGAGGTATGGGTTGGCTACACTTTCATGCAATTTAATGGTGGTTTACACAAATATTTCACCTGAGTAGTATATAATTTTGCAACTTACAAGCAAGCAAAAAGGAGAAAAATACAGTTTCATTACATTGTAGCTGTCTGAACAGAGCAGTGATGAAGCATGCCACTGTTGTTGCTGCTGTTGGAATCTAAGCCCTCAACCTTCTTAGCAGCATGAAAAGGCCTTTAATTACATGAACAAAACACATTTCTGTCCAGCCAGGAGGTTTGTGTTGTGCAGCTGGATAACTTGGATCGGGTGGAGATGGATCTGACTTTGGTAATGGACAGTATACAACTTTGCTGTGGTTTGTGAATGTACCATCCTTGCACTTGAAACCAGGGATGATAGTAGAAACTTAAGTTTTTGGAGCCAAAGCTGGGCTTCCTTCTGCACAGCTGGAGTAAGTTCTCTCAAACTATTAAGGGCCATGCTGAAGTGCATATCATATGTCCTAATGTGCATTCCTCACCATTTTTGCAATTCTGCATAATTAGTTAAAACGTGAAAAACTCCTAACAGTGGATTGTTGTAGTAATAGTTGTGGGAGTCTAAACAATGTCCATTACCCAGACATTGCTTTCAAGAACTGCATTAAATTCTGAACGGAAATCCGGGAAGTTCTCAAAGCTGTCAGCTAGCTGCAGAATTTTCCCACACGTGTGCACAATCGGTCTTCTTGAGAACTCTGTCATCTCTTCAAATTCCACGTAGATGCTGTCTGTAACAACAAGATCAGATCCAGTGCAGAACCGCAGAAATTTCTGAAGTTTACTTTCATCAAGCTCTCTGATAAATTTTTTCAGATGATTTCCCATTTCCTTTTGTTTTGGAGTCAAATCAAGGGCAAATTTCAGCAGTTTACAGACCTTTTTTTTGTTGGTTGCAGGTCAGAGAACAACTTGGTCAGTGCCTCTGGACTGAGGGAGAGATGATTATTGGTGATCTCCCTCCAGCAGTCAAGTTCAAGTTCTTTGTGCGCTATTTCATCAAGTATTGTAGGAAGAGTGTCAACAGTGATTCTCCTTCCACAGCCATAACTGTCAAGAACTTCCACAAGATCATCAGAGTCAACTGTAACAAAATCACTCATCGCTTGCATCAAAACCTCACGTTCCTGGCTGCTCTCAAACTGCAGAAAATGTGCTTTAAGATCACTGTACACATTGTCAAAAAGCACCTGTTCAAGGAAGGGGAGTGCAAGTTTGTTTGGCAAATATTGACAATCTTGGTAACCCTTCAGAAGGATTCTGCCAATTGCCTTACATGTTGCAGCAGGAAAATCATGGCGAAGGAAGGGTACTTTAACTGTTGTACCGGGTGTGCATCGCTCGTAGAATTCATGCCAGAAGCAGCTGAGAACATCTCTTACTACCCCAGATCCGCTGCCTGCTTCTTCTTTGTTGTCTGGAAGTATTCGTCTCACATTCAGTGCTTTATTCAAAATCTCTGCATCAGAGAAAGCAGTAATCATGTCATGGAAAGTGCTAGCATGATGTACAGTGACGGTTATCACATCATCTGGATGAGCTGGACTTGTGGGCATAGGAAAACCCTCATAGATCAATGTGTCCTCTGGGTCTTCTTCAATGCCGAGATGGGGACCAAAGGTAACTTCAGAGATTACAGACATTTCTAATGCAGGCTGGACTCCATCAAAATCAACCATGACATCTCCCAGTTGTAGTTCTGCTGTAGTGATTTCACTGCCACCGCTTGCCGAGACAAGGATCACTTCAGATGTCTCACTAGTGTCATCGTCATGTTCTTTTGGCTTGGTTGCAACGTAAAAGCGTAACATTGTCAGCCGCGCAGTCTCATACATAGTGCCAATGGAAAGGCAATTCTCATCAGTACGGCAGTTCTGTTTGAAGTCCCACACCTCAAACTCAAAATCTGATTCAGATCCTTCAGGAGATATTCCATCAGTTAAGAAAAGTTTCTTTCCTTCTTCAAGGATGTCTTTAACTCCAGCATTATTTGCCAATTGAACTTTTCTGGTCCCACCTCCCTGCTTTGCCCTCACCTGTTTGGCTATGTTACCGTCACTGTGAATCCATCCTATCTCTACATTTCGTGTTGTTTTTAGCTTCTTATTCTGTGTTGTTCTTGTGTCCGCATGTGATGCGTTTTCCTTCGTGCTTTCCTTTCTGACTTTCATCTTCTCACAAAGTTTTTCTAAAAGCCCTTGTTTTCGCTTTGGGAGGGACTTTTTACTTTTGCAGAAATTGAAGAGGGCAATTCGGTCTCCGTAGGAAGGGATGTAAATTTGCCAGAGTTGCATCATCCATGAGCCCGATGACGTCGCTGTCAATCTGCACAGAAAAAGGAAGAAAAGACAATCATTTTCTTCAAAGTGCACATTGCATGAATAATGTTAAGATTAAGCCCCTTAAGTCAGTACTAGTTTCAGTAGGGAAATGCTGAACTAGATTTGCAGGAAAGCCTTGTATGTAGGGGTCAGTACAACTCAACCCAATCATGTACCCATCAAACGAAAACACCAACACATGATGTCTTTTAATGTTGTAAAACCTGTTTTTTATTGTTGTGGTGTCTTAACACTATGAAATCATGTTGTTGTTGTGTCATGTTACTGTCTTGTGTACTGTACTGTCTGGTACAGCAAAGAAGCTGTGCACTGTCCCTGTCAAATAAACAAACAAATACATATATAATGGAACTAAAACCAAAATCACGCTTTTTATTTGCATGATTCTGCATAGCTTTTCAATAATTGGAACACCCTCTCCTGGTTAAAACAAGAGAAAAAAAAAAAAGATTGTGAGTGTTAAACCCTCTCACTGTGAGACTTCACACTCACTCGCATGTTTATGAGTAAATGGATGTTGCCTGCAAATCATAACTGATATTATCTATTTTACTCCATTCTAAACCCTTTCAAAGTAGGCAGAGCCTCTGTGTTAATTACCTGCCACACCTGAGAGAATGTGGGTCAATGGCACTAAATGGCATTTAAAAATATAACTTTCACCCACCCTGTTCTGTTTATGGATCAAACAACAAATTGACAGGCTGATTGATTCTAAGGAGTGAAATGCCTGTGCATGTATTTAGGTGAACATGAAATCATGTAATGTCTCCTGTTAATTTCCACACTCCTTTTATTGCTTCATTCATGTTCTACTGGTGTTTATATACTTTTGCCTTTGCTGAATCCTACTATTTTTCTGCTGCAACATGCCAATTTACCCTTGGGGATGAATGTAGTTTAATCTTCTAGCCTAATCAATGTGACCGATGCTTCTCTACCGGAACATTGAGTTCACACAAAGTAACTTTAACTGGGAAAACCGGAGAGAAGGCCTGACAGTCAAGCTACCAGATAAAGACTGGTAACTGGGAGTGTATCTGTGATTTCAATCCCGTGCTGATCAATAACTTTACGTTTCTGCTTTTCAGTGAGTTACACCACGATATAAATACTTTGCACAGTAGCTCTATTCTAAGGGGGTGTTTTGCGAAGCCAGTTTAGTGGGTTAGCGAAATATGTTGAGTCTAAAGCCAGGCTTCCCTGTACTACAAAGGTGGCTCTCTTTTAACCCGGCTAGATCACCATGGTAACTTATGCTTAGCTCATAACCTGACCCGACCAGGTTATGTTCCGAGTTTCGGCTTAAAATCGGCTATAAAAGCGGCGCTGGTTCACTGTGTAACTCATTCGGAGATGGCGTCACCATTCATTGAAAACCCGGTGGACCTGGGAGCAAGAATAATTCGGTCAGCACTACGACGTGAGCGGCTTCTTCGAGATCGCGCTGATCCGCTGGCATTTCCTGATGAAATTCTCTATGAGCGATATAGATTTTCAGCCGAGGGAATACGGTACATTTGCTCACTTATTGAGCCGAGTGTCGGGAATGCCACTCGGAGAAGCTGTGCGCTCACTGTCCGGCAAACTACTTACATTAGGTTAGTGATGCAGAAAATCTGAGCAAGAACACTGCGTGTTGCGCCATCCGCAAAGTGGTTCTTTCTCTTTCTGAGAATCTGCACTCTTAAGATAGTGATGATATTAAAATTAGGGCTGAAACGATTCATCGAGTTACTCGATAAACTCGATTATAAAAATTCCTCGAGGCAAAAACTCCGCCTCGAAGCCCCGTTAAATTCCTATGACGCGCACTATACGCGCAGGGATCTGATTGTTCCACACGGACCATTGTTCAGGAAACACACCAGCGCGTCATACATTTTGAATTTAGCTGGCTGGCACAATTTAGCTCTGTATTTGTAGTGATGTCGTGATGCGGTTTGACGAGATATGATGTTTAGCTTTGATGTTTTTAACCTCTTCAACCCGAGCTGCGCTGTTGCATTATACACCCTATAAGAGCAAGCTAACCATGTAGCAACACATTAATGCAGCACAGCAACTTAACGGGAAGAAGCTCGGCTAAACGCTCATGATAATCATTTTCACCTAATCGAAACTCAATTCCGACACCAAGCAACTAAAGGAGCACATAGAAAAAACACGCTAATGGCGCATGTCCGAAAAAAATCGGCGTTAGCGATTACGCTACTTCATGCTAATGCTACAAAGAGCATGTCATATGAAAACTGGGACTCTACAAATTTCAACGGTATACGTCTCATCACTCTGCGCCCAAAACTCACTGAAACAGCCGCCGAAGAAGAGCAAAAATAAACATCACTTTATACAGACATGATCATGAATTACGTGTCACATTGGCTGTTTTGTGATTATAAACTCTGTTTGAGTGCATTACACTGCCTCCTACAATGTGTCTGTGTCACTTTGAAATGATTCCTGACAGTTCAGGTGCAATCCTTTTTTTGTAATGTTCTATGAAGAAAACAAAACCAAGGCCAAATGGCCTTTACTATTTAAGTTTGTATTCACAGTTTTACATGTTATACATGTTTTACAGTAAGTTGATTTATCTGTATTGTTGTTTAATTATTGGCACTGGCACTTAATAAATGGGCATAGTTTTGGAGCCAAATGTTGGAGTTGGAATGAATACCTCTGTTTTTTTTTTGAGAAATGCTTGATCATTTTACAGCCACATCATTTTCGTTATGCATTATTTGTTTTGGTTGTTTAAAAACGCAAAAAAAAAAAAAAAATCCGATTACTCGATTAATCGATCGATAAAGTGCTAGATTAATCGATTACAAAAAGAATCGATAGCTGCAGCCCTAATTAAAATATAATGGGATACAGTATATTATCCACACACTTGCTGCCATGTCCGACTGCTGCTTCCACATCTTAATAAAATGCAATATGAAATATTAATTAGGCCAACCTAGTATTTATTTGTCACAGATTGTACAGGGACAGTAGCTACATGTGCTTGTTCATCCCGACACAGTAATACAAAAAAAAACACACAACACATTTATAGCCTACGCACACTCAGCCTCGCTTTCAATAAAACACACGCGCATTCTATAACTGAGATCAGTAAATGTGAAAACAATATAGACATCATTCAAAAATGAAAAAAGATAGTTGTTGCTTCAGTTGATTTGTTTCTTAAATGGATGAGGGTTAATATGTAAAAGTTGCACAATGCTGAGCTTTCAGAAATTAAAACACTAAGGGCTTAATATTGACCATAATATGAATCATTGTTAACTTACGTATTTACACAGTCAGCAGTTTTCTGCCAGCAGCCCTCCCTCGCTCTATTGGCGGGGACAGTATTACTTTTTGCCGTGATGGTTTCTTTGAATTCTTCAAAGCTTTGCATAGTAAGAATCTGCTCATCTTGAGTAAAATATGTGGCCCGGGATCGATCCATTTTCGCACGGAAGTAGAATAATATGACGTCAAACGCCCCCTTTTATGTGAACGCGCGCAGAGCACAAAGCAGAGAGCCGGACTTAACAAATTAAGTTGATAATTGTGTTGAGCCCCCTTCGCAGAACAGGCCTCAGGGCCCTGTTCTGCGAAGGGGGCTCAACATAGCCAGGCTTTGTGCTCAAGATGCAGCTCAACAAAGCCCCAAGTCCCAAAACAGAGTTAAACGGTTCTGCGACGGTGGTTATCAACTTAGTTTGTTAAGTCCGGCTCTCTGCTTTGTGCTCAGCGCGCGTTCACATAAAAGGGGGCGTTTGACGTCATATTATTCTACTTCCGTGCGAAAATGTTTAGATCCTGGGCCACATATTTTACTCAAGATGAGCAGATTCTTATTATGCAAAGCTATGAACAATTCAAAGAAACCATCACGGCAAAAAGTAACACTGTCGCCGCCAATAGAGCGAGAGAGAAAACTGCTGACCATGTAAATGCGCAAGTTTACGATGATTAATAGCCTGTTATGATCGATATTATGTTAAGCCCTCAGTGTTTTAATTTCTGAAAGCTCAACATTTTGCAACTTTTACATATTAACCCTCATCCATTTAAGAAATAAATAGACTGAAGCAACAACTATCTTTTTTCATTTTTGAATGATGTCTATATTGTTTTCACATTTTACTGATCTCAGTTATAGAATGTGCGCGTGTGTTTTATTGAAAGCGAGGCTGAGTGTGCGCAGGCTAATGTTCAGTGTTTTTTTTTTTTTTGTATTACTGTGTCGGGATGAACAAGCAAATGTAGCTTCTGTCCCTGTACAATGACAGTAAAGACCTTTCTGACAGTGAAAATAGCTCAAGCCTGTAAGATTTGTGTTTGGGCTACACTGCCCTGCAGCGGGTGAAACACTGATCAGTTCGTCAGTTTATTCATGGCCACATCAAAGAAATAATTAACTTTACTCATTATCTGTGACAAATAAATACTAGGTTGGCCTAATTAATATTTCACATTGCATTGTATTAAGATGTGGAAGCAGCAGTCGGACATGGCAGCAGGTGTGTGGATAATATACTGTATCCCATTTTATTTTAATATCATATCTTCAGATTGCAGCTTCCCAGTAAGAGCGAGAACTACTTTGCGCAACACGCAGTATTTCTGCTCAGATTTTCTGCATCACCAAGTGAATGTCAGTATTTTGCCCGACAGTGAGCGCACAGCTTCTTCAGTGGTATTCCCGACACTCGGCTCAATAAGTGAGCAGATGTACCGAGTTCCTCGGCTGAAAATTCATCAGGAAATGCCAGCGGATCAGCGCGATCTCGCAAAAGCTGCTCACGTCGCAGTGCTGCCAGAATTATTCTCGCTCCCAGGTCCAGCGGGTTCTCAATGAACGGGGACGCAATCTCCGAATGACTTACACAGTGAAACAGCGCCGCTTTTATAGCCGATTTCAAGCCGAAACTCTGAACATAACCTGGTCGGGACCAGGTTATGAGCTAAGCGTAAGTTACCATGGTGATCTAGCCGGGTTAAAAGAGAGCCACCTTCGTAGAACAGGAGAGCCTGGCTTTAGACTCAACATAGCTCGCTAACCCACTAAACCGGCTTCGCAAAATACCCCTCTGGTCCGTCCAGGTATTGTTGATGCAGAGCCACCAACTGTCGCACGTGGCTATGTCCATATGCTCCTGTGTAACAGAAAGATATATTTGGTAAAATATAGATTATTATCATAGGCAAACTGCTATTACTAACATTGTTGAATGAATTAGGCCAATGTCATTTTTGCTTTTTTTGAGAATCTACATTTTTAATAAGGTTTGCCGCTTTGGATAAAAGTACTAAATACCCTAATATAAACATATATGTAATTTGGACAGATATAAAACAGTATGTTAGGTGTGAGTAGGCGAGGACCCAGAAGCAGAGACCGGGGACAGAGCTGGGCGAGGGAAAATAGTTTATTTGGCAAGTAGCGCAGGTGATGGGTCGATGCGAGATCCAGGGGTAGTGGGGCTCGCAGGTGGGCCGCCCGGAGTTCGGCCGAGCCGGCGGGCGGGTAGACAGGTAGGCTGGCGGGCCAGGGTGGGCCGGTCGGCGGCGGAGCAGGGCGACGATGGGGTTCTCTGCGGGAGAAGCCGGGCAAGACGAGAGTTAGACGGGGAGGCACAAATCACAAAAACGAGTAACTGCAAGCTTAAGAACGTGTTCCTAAACGGCACTTAGCGATCACCATATGATACTGGATAATCTGGCATCGGAGACAGGGGTTATGTAGTCGACAGGTGATGAGAAGATGAGGAGCGGGTGCGCTACTCTGCCGTCGCCACACCTCCAGCCACACACCGAGGAAGAGCAGGTGAGGGGGAAAAAGGTGGGGGACAAGGAGGCAGACAGGGGAAACACGAAGAACAACACAAAGTCTGGCTGTCACAGCAGCACTGTGACACAGTATATGTCTCTCCTCTTCTTGCTACCCACAAAAAAGAGTTTATAGCTAACAATTAATTGACTGTTTGTAATTTTACAAATTTGTAATTTCGTGCTAATGTGTTGGGGAAACTCAGCCTTTAAAAGCAGACTCAACCGCAAAATTTCACAAGACAACATTAATTCAAAAGAGCACATGCTTGCTGTCTCTATTCACATCAGTGCTTAAGAGGTGCAGGCTGTGTTGAAGACCACAGGCATACCTGATGGATCTGCGGAAATATTTTCGTGCCTCCGCCGCCTGAACTGTCTTGATATGCGTCGTCGGCGACTCCAGTGCATCATGACATTATTTTCCAGCCTCAGCCTTGCCTCATTTTCAAACTGTACCGTTTGCTTACAGTGATAAGTGCAAACGATGTAATACATGGTGACCAGGGCCAAGAGCAACCCGCGTAGCTGTCCCTCCATTGTAAAATTGAAAAGTAGCACTCTGGAGTCTGCTCTTCTTTGTTTACTTCCGGGAGTCTTCCTACAAGGAAATTCCTACCAATTAGAGAGCAGTTTCCTCGCGCATCACACATTTTGGTCCGCTTGTAATTGCTGCCGTGTGAACACAACCCAAACTCGAGGCAACATGCAACATTGTAACAAATTGGTCCCTGATTCGGACCAGAGCAAACGAACTATAGGTGTGAAAACGTCCTTAGAGTCTTTCCTTTTTGGTACATGGAAAGGTCCCGTTTGTGGTGGCTGTAGTTCTCTGTGCTCTGTGGATTTGCTGGTGGGTGTTCTATAACTTCTTCTGGGCCTCCACTGCCAGCATTGCGCCTCTGCTCCTCTGGAAGCTAGCGTAGCTCTTCTTCTGGGTCTCCGGTGCCAGCGTCGTCCTTCAGGGGGGAAGGTCCTTTCCGGGGATGCGGCCAACACTTTATGGCTCCATAGGCCGTGAGGAAGATGGTCCACTACATGTAGAGGGAGCTTGCTGATTTCTTCTGTATGGTGGAGGTGTCTTTTTACAGTGGGATGCGTGTATCCAAGTGGAACGACCCGCTCACTTGACTGCTGTGTTGATGGTAAGCAGGACGTGCTGTGGTTTCGACCAGCGGGGTTTCAGAGCGTTTTCCAAAAATTTGACTTGATGACAGACCGCAATTTACCTTTGCAGTTGTCATCATTTTTCATACAGCTCCCTAGGATTGTGATCTTTTCCTTGTTTGATTTTTGTGAGAGTAGTAAAGTGAACCTGTTGTATTACCACCTGTTGAACTGTTAAAGCTATGACACTGTAAAAAGTCGTAGCTTCCTCTGGTGTGATACTGGCAAACTCTGTGGGATTGCGGGGGATTTTACAGGCATTTATTACTTTCAAATCAAATGGTAGAGTCAGTTTTAACAGTTGCATCATATCAGGCATATGAGGACTGTAGATCATGCATACTGAATCCCATTCTTCTAGCCATTTTTGTTTATTATTTATTAATCTCCAACTATTGTTTTAAGATCCCTTCGGCTCCAAGGTTTGTAGACAACATCTTTTGACGTTGTAATTAGTGGAGCTAATTTTGCCGGGTTTGTTTTCTACTTTTTCTTGTTGGACCCACTCTTCTTCATCTCACTGATCATTCATCTCAGGTCTTGGGTATTCAAAGACCCAGTCTTCATCAGCGCTATCATCAATGGATTCTTTTATCTCTTTTACAAGATAAAGGCTTTTTATTGGATCGTTTTTGTTTGTTTTAGTATTTCTCCAGGACATGTCCAATTGAGTGTCCCGCTTAGTTTTAGTCTGCGTTGTGTTTTTCTTTTCTTCTTCTAATTGAGCTATTAGCTTTTTATTTTGATCTGTATGAGAAGCTATTTGAGATTCTGAATTACTGCAGTTACTTTCACCCCTCCAAAGGGTGGTCTGGGAGAGTAGTCAATTTCGCTCTTATATTTTCCAATCTTATAATCTTACTTAACCCAATTTAAACCCATGTTGCAACAAATAACAGACAAACAAACAACAAACAAAAACTAGTGTTACCACAATTATCATGCATGTACTTCACAGGACCAGTAAATCTCTCCCAGACCTTCTACTGAAACAACTTCAAAATGCTACTCGGAAGATACAAGTCATCCTTTTTTGTGTAACGAGAATAAATCAGATTGTTACAGAATGAAAAATATACATATAAGTATTGGGATCTATCATCCCTGGGATAACTAGTTATTATTATCATCGTTTTGGCCGATCGTCCACATGGATCCTGTAAACGCAGTGCCTGTAAATGCACTTTTTTGAAGCCTGGTCTCAGGGTGGACAAATCCGAAAACGCTGCCCTTGCGTTCTTTTGTGGACGGCGAATGCGCATACTTTGTGTATCGATGAAGCCATCGCCCCACCCCTCGACCTCTAGCCTTCGACCTCTTAACCCCGCGGCGTTGCATAACAACAACAACAACAACAATGGCGGACTACGTGCTTGTGTTCGTGTTTCTTGCAACTTACTCGCCTTGTAGTCGAGTGTGAGTCGCAGCAGCAGTTCGACCTCATTATCTGTCTACTAGTGATGTGTCTTCCGTGCCGAAGCTTCGAAGCGTGTGTCGAGTAGTCCAGGAATATTTTTGTGAAGCGCGTATCGAGGCTTGTGTCGATGTGGTGACGTTCGACGCGTCACGAGCCGGCTGTACCACGTGACTGATTCAGGTTTGCGGCTTTGGCGTGTGATTCGAAATATGAGGGGCAACGAAACGCAATGGAGGTCCCCATCACCTGAAATCCTTTCAAAAAACACTGTACCTTGCGCACAGGTAGTTAAGTGGTTCGCGCGGATGTCACAAACGCAGCGGATCCCGGTTCGAATCCCGGGCGGAGCACATTTACTGCATATCGGAGCACCTTCGCTGCATATCACAGCCCCTCTCTCTCCCATTTCTCTAATCTATCCGCTGTCATAAATAAAGGCGTCTATGACCAGAAAAAATCTTTACAAAAAAAAAAAGAAGAAACCGCCCGAATTCCATCACAGTGGAGAAGTTGTTGTTTTCAAATAAAAATGAATACAATTTCCTCATAGTATGAGTTACATTTTGTCCCGAGTAACACATTCACATCACAACCCTCTCCCCAATTTGTTTCAGCTTTTCCCTCTGTCATCATTATATCAGAAAAACAGACACTATAATAATGAGTAGCTTATATTATTTGTTTATTTGCATGATCATTTAAGCATAATTCAATTCGAAGCTTCACGCACCAAAGCCCCGGTGTCATTATAGTCACTCTGCCTGTTTTACATTCATTGTCCACTTGATGGCACAGTAGAGCAAATGAAGCACCATGAAGCTTCGGCCCATGTGTGAACCAATTGGATGGAAAGCTTCAATGCTTCATGAAGCTTCATCTCGCCATTACTACTGTCTACACAAACGATTCTGGTTTCCTTGCACTAGCCATTTTCGTCTTCTTCTTGTTGTGTTTGGTTTCTCCTTCCACTGTCTGTATACAGCGGGCAAGCTTTATGCGCATGCTCCGTCTCTTCTTCTCCCTTTTTGGTGAATTTCAAGCGCCACCTATAGGCCTGGAATATACAACAACGTGTTGAGTTGTTTTCAATGGATCCGTTTGGATGCAAATATTCTTGAAACGATGCCAAGGAAGACGGAGAAAAAAACGTTGTTTTGGTACGTGTGGACATTGTCTTAAAGAATACTGGGGGGTATTCCAGAAAGCGGGTTTTGTGAAAACTCTGAGTTTGTTAACCCTGAGATGAGAGAAACTCTGAGTTTTCAGTTCCAGAAAGAGAGGTAACTTAAACTCTGGTTCTGTTACTGCGGTAACTTACTCTGTGAACCTAACCTGCTCACTGGCAGGTTTACCTGAAGAAACCCTGAGTCTGACGGAGCAGTCTGACAGCGGCTATCCTTTCCTTCTCAGTCCGATCATGTTGAAACAGAAATAATTCACATAGTTTTACACCAGGAGGAGAATTTAGATTCATTTAGATGAGCTCTCACTCCCTGCCGAGGACTGAACCGAACAGCAGACCACTTCTCATCAGCCCGTCATTTATATTCTCCGGCTGCACAGCGAATATCAGGCTACACGTCACCGCTGACATGCTCTCAGATCTGAACAATCCTATTTGTTTTTTTTGTTTTTTTAATCACTTCGCAGGTTAATCAATCACCTTCCAGCAGCCAGAAAAAAGAGAAATAACTCACATTTAATTTGGCTTTCTTTGTTTCCCACAGATAACTACAAAAGTAACCATCAGTATAGCCTATTCTATTTTTTCCAATAACGAAATTTCAAAGTCCGTGTTTCTGGTTTGCTTCCGCATTGAGTATACGATTAAATGACTTCTAGTTCAATCTGTAGACAGTAAGTGTGTGTCTGCCTCTAATGTTGGTCCTGGGGGTGAGTGACGCCCTCAGCCTCTGGTCACCCAGCGACCTGACTCGGGACCAGCTCCTCTGCCTCTGTTGGACGTGGTGGGTCGGAGGTGGAGGTGAGCACCACTTCATGTTCAACTACTCAGCAGGATGTTAGGACACAGATGTGTGTTAAACATTATCTATTGGTGGTAAAAGCTACTACAAGTTAAAATATCCATTGAATAAACTTTTACTTTGTTTAATATGTGAAATAAAACCAAAGTGAGGAGCCATCGTGAGACTGTTTTTATATTTCATTTCCAGCCGATTTAAATTAAATAAAATAGCCTAAAATAAACTAAAATAAAACATTGAACAACATTCAACCACTTCCTCAAAGGCTAATATAAAAGAAAGTTATGTTAAATCCAAAATGAAAAGACGACCGCATCTAAAACTCTGTCAACGATTTTTTTACGGCCGCAGCCGTGCTACTTTTTTTTTTTTTTTCCCCAGAAAATGTCTGCTTCCTGTTTTCTCCCCTGTTGCCATGGTGAATCACAGTATCGGAGCTCCATTGATGATGGCTTTTTACTAGTCGTCAGGCACGAGCTCAACTCAGAGTTAACATACTCAGAGTCGACTTACCGAACTCAGATCAGCTGTTCTGGAACTGAAAACTCAGAGTTTCACTTCACAGGGTAAGTCAACTCAGAGTTCAGGGTTAGGCTCAGAGTTTGTTGAACCTCCTTTCTGGAATAGCCCTCTGGTAACCCGGTGTACTAACAGGCACAGTGAGTGAATCCAGAGCAAATGAAATGGCAGGTTCAAACAATAGGTAAACAAAAGATAGGAAGGGGGGGGGCACTGTAGAGAGTGTGATTCAGCTCATCACAGCTGATCACATCAGTTTGATCACATTTAACATAGTGATCAAACTAGGTCTAGACGTAACTAGGTTGATTAACTAGTTGGTGTTACGCAAATGTGTGTCGGCAGGGGGATACAGGAATCTCCATTTTAGGTCTGGAGGTCAAATGGCTCCTCCCAGACATCACTCCAAATGTGTATTTTCTTCCTCACCGTCAACCAGTGATGTGGCAACAGCTGGAAATGTCACCGTAGTGAACATGTTTTGTGTGACCTGTGAACGTACAGATGTTTTAAAATGGCCGAAAACAGCTGTATGATTCTCTTCTTTTCTTCCCAGACATGGAAACATGACTGTGCAATGAAATTATGTCAATAACACAACAGCTTAATTCCCATATAATTACCAAACAAACCTCATTAGTCTGCATTCATTTTATCTAGAATTACATAATACTGTACAGTGATTACCAGTAGATCTAAAAATACAGTTTGTCATTGTATTGATTTAACTGATTTAGTTTAGTTATTTCTTCACATTTCGCTCACTTACCAACATAATTAACGGCCTGTCAATTAGCGGATGACAGACTTGTTTTATCACCTTCATTTTGTCGGTTTCATTCTTGTTGTACCACACTTAAAGCAGCATTATGTAGAAATTAGCATTTTGTTTGATTTGGCAAACGCCCACGGTAAAAACCTTACACAATGTACCTTTAAGCTTTGAAAAATTATTTATGGTTGTGTTCAAAGATTAAGAATTAAAACACTGATCACAGCATAGAAATATTTTTGTTCAGGCAAGTATTCCTGTTACAATACGGTTGTATAGATTTAAGTGTATGCCTTTTCTATAAATTGGACCAAAAAAAAAGGCTGGTGGTGCTGATGTTATGTTTTCTCTGGAACCCCTGCTGCCATCTTCCTTCAAAACCTTAAACCTGGAATTGGATGAGATTCTTTTAAAAGGACAGAAGAACTGAATGTTGACTGTGTTGTGCTGTCTTTTCTTATTTGGTTGAAATTAATGATGTTTCTGGGGTGCATTATGTTTGCTTCAGGACTGTAGAGAGTCGAACAGTCTGCTTTGCACAGAAAGGAAAAACTTCTTAATTTCCTGCAGCTACAGACTACGATTCTGCAGACTAAAGCAAATACATCAACAACTAAATGTCTGTACAATAACCTAACATAAACTACAGTAAACATTAGTCCATCAACACTAGCCCCATTCACACTGCCGTTTGAATGCAGGGATGCCGCGCAAATTCTCCGCCACCTCCTCTGTGTGAAAGTCTCAGAGGCGACGAGGGGTGAAATTTCGCTCCAGCGCTGATACACCTCTGGGGGGGTCCCAACACATCCCATTGTTCTGATGTCATGAGTTTAGTTTGTAGTCAGCACCTACATTACATCTGAAAAAATTGCAACACATCAAATTACACCAAATGATAATTTCTACATAATGCTGCTTTAAGTAAAATATTCGAATACATCCTCCATCATCAGAAGTAGGTTGTCCCAATTTAAGTGAATTAACAAACAAAACACATAAGAGAAATGGCTTTAGTGTGTGTGTGTGTGTGTGTGTGTGTGTGTGTGTGTGTGTGTGTGTGTGTGTGTGTGTGTGTGTGTGTATCTGGATAGGTGTGTATCTGGGTGTGTGTGTGCGTGTGTACTTGGGTGTATGTGTGTGTGTCTGTGTGCTTGGCTTGTGGGTGGAGGGAGTAAAGAAGCAGTGAGTGAATAGGGTTTTTATTGTGAAGGCTCTCACCAGACGCTGTGTTTTATTTCAGGCCAGCAGTGAATGGTTCCCGTGATTGCTCGCTCACTCTCCCTGTAACTTGGACTCAGTCATGTCAAACAACAGCGCCACCAGCAGCAGTCTTGCCCTTGCCCAGAAGGCAGTGAAGCAGCTTCGTCTCGAGGCCAGTGTCCGTCGGATAAAGGTATGTACCCACAACTCAATACTTCCTAAAACCTCTCCCGTGTGTGTGACCACCACCTTTAAAGTGCGTCATAAGCTTAATGTTGGGTGCTACATCTGGACATAATTATTTCACTGCTGTCAATTTACTGATTACAATTTTTATTAGCTCAATGTCACAACAAAAAGCATAGACGTTAATATTTTCTTATGGAGTATTTTTTGTTATACATGTTTTTGATGAGGAATTTAGCTGCTGAAAATAAAACTCAATGGCTATGCTGGTATAGAAGCTCTGTGATTGGGTAAACCAGCTGTTAAGTTTAGGAAATGTTTTCCTATGAGCTCTTGTGAAAAGCATGTTTTTTTTCTCTGTGTGATTACTAAGTATCTCACATTGTACGAGTCTCGTATTTAAACTCCAAATAAATGTTTCAAGCTAGCTTGTGTTATAAGTTATTGGAAATCCATGTGAGTGTGATTTCCTGGTGTGCAGTGTGGTGCAGTGAAATGGTAGCAGACAGTCTTCTGTGTGCCAGTGCAGCACACTGATAGCTTTGTTGATTGTGCTGCTGTGTGACTAGTGTGATTGTTGGGTGGCTACTTATTTTAGAACAGAAGTCAGACTAGCTTCAAGTGTGTGTCTATGTTAAGCACCCCAGCAGAATTTCACTCAGCCAACAGATTCTTGTAGTTAGTGACAGTCCACAGCAGCGTGTTTAAAAAATCTTAAGGCTTACATTTTGATATTTTCAAGATAGTAGGATCATATACTATGAAGGCAAAACTGATTACTACGATTTGATTCAAGGGCATATTTACTGCAACAACCTGCAACAATTTCATGTCTATGTTGAGTCTATGTCACATAAACTATGGTACTGTCTTTGTCAAAGTATTGCAATAATACTCACGAGACCTTAAAGGGAGACTATGTTGTTTATATGTAATAACAAGACAAATGTTACTAAGGAATAACCCCCTTCCTGTTACGAATGAAACGTTTCATTCATAAACAATAAAACAAGCCTTTGCTCAGGTCCATCCACTCAGGGGTCCGTAGTTGGGAAGTTAGCTGGAAGCTGTAATAAAACAAAACCTCACTAAAAATTATGGTCTGACTTTTAGTCCTTAATCTTTGACACACCCCCAACACATTTAGCGTATGAGATCCTGCAATTCTCATTAGGCAAAATACATCTGTCACATCATAATCTGGAAATCACCACACAGGAAAACATTCATCACTGACACAAAGGTTAGCAACCGCCATTTTTATCACAGGTATAGACTTTATAAATCAAATGTGGGGTATACTGATGCATTTTATATTGTAGAACAAAATCGAACAATATCTTGCAGACCTCGTGTCAGGCACCACTCTTTATGCAACCAAGGGTTGAAAAGCTAACAAAATGCATATAAAATATGTACAAAATGCATTTTAGCAGCTGTGTTCTCACATTTTCAGGCATAATGCCCTTCAGTTTAACACATTTTCTACAATAAACAAGTGTCATCAGAAAGGCATTTCATATTTAGGTCCTGCGGAGGCCATCTTGAACATACAACCTAAAGAAAAAACAACAACAACCTATTTAAGTAATTATGAGTCAGAAGTCTTACTGGACACATAAGGTTGGCATGCTGAGGCTCAGGATCCCCCAGGTTTCCCGTTCTTCCTGCGTGTTCTTCCAGTGTTTTGATGGTGGAGTGTAACGAAATTCTGGACTACTCAGAGGAAACCCACGCAAGCACAGAGAGAACATGTAAAGTCCACATGGGTGGGATTTGAACCCAGGACCTAGTGCATTCAGCCACACCCTGTTATGAACACATCAGCTTTTCTTTTTCTTTTTTTAAATATATATTTTTGGCCTTTGGCTTTAATTGACAGGATAGCTGAAGACATGACAGGAAACAGGTTGAAAGAGAGGGGGAATGATATGCACCAAAGGGCCCCAGGCTGGGACTCGCGGGGCAACTGCAGCGAGGGCAAAGCCTCTGTACATGGGACGCCTGCTCTACCCACTGAGCTAAATGGCACCCCACATCCGCTTTTCTTACCAAGAGATGCCAAGATATTCTGACTTTTAGCTTATAATATCTCTCCAGCTCCCAAAACACTGGATCCTACACCTAAACATCTTTTAAATGGCTTCTTTTAAATCTCCTCTAAAGCCTCACTTTTATCGATTGGCCTTCTCTTAATTTTGTTTTATTATCGTTGTATGATTACTTCGTTGAGGATGGGTGATTTTAAATTTCTAATTTTTAAGTCCAATTTTATTTCTCTTGGTGGTTTTATTTTTGTTTTCTACAGCACCTTGTAACTCGTTTTTGAAAGGTGCTATATAATAAAGTTATTATTTTTATTATTATCTCTCTATAAAAACAAGGAATCTCTGTCTGTCTGTCTGTGTGTGTATGTGTGTTCCTCAAATATCTCTGCGGATCAGGATCAGACTGACCTGAGACTTTCAACATGGCTGCTGCTTGGTTCAAGGGTGTGCCTGTTGGATTTGTTTGGACTGAAATGATACCGTTAATAAATTATTTCATAAATGCTTTTGTCACGAAAGTGTCCAAACAGCAAGCTTGGTTGTTGAGGAACAGGATGTTGTGGGAGGGACGGAGGCGGATGAATGACAGGCAACGATGGTCGGTGTACAGACAGCGATATTGAGAGTTGAGAGATTTGTGACATTTAGCATGTTTGGAGTGTATAGTTAGTGTGTTATGTAGTGTTTGGTGTAGTGCGTTTAGTGTGTAGTGGAGTCGTTTTTTTGTTTAATGAGTCAAAACAATGAGGAGATGCTGAATGTGGAGCAGGCAGTGCAGCTCTTCATTCAGCTTGAAGGAGCTCAGGCAGACCTGAGCATTGCCTGCATTTAAATGTAAATAGGTACATATAACTTTGTAAATTTTTAAAATGTATGCACATATTTAGCAAACAACAATTTATATTTGCATTATAAATAATGAAAATGGTTTGTTAAACATATTTGTGGTTTTCACGGTAAAAAAATCTAACTTTTTCTACTCGGATTTTATGTTTTTTTGTGATTTTAGGTCCATTGTGTTAATACAGTATGTCAAAATGAAAAAATAACTGTACAGTCACACATGGGAGGTTGTGCTGAAAATAATGACACCAAGTAAATAGTTTTTAAGATGAAATATAATGGCAAAATCAAAAATAGTCAAAAACCGCCAATTATACCCTGGAATATCAGATTTCACAACAAACCTAAATATCCCCTATCACCTTCAAACATAGCCTCATTTGGCTATCCATGAAAAAGCTTCTTAACCTACCACTTTTCTATAGGAATACATATTTCCTACGGGCAATGCACTAGTTATTATAATGCAGACTTGTCATTCACTAAATATTAGACTCATTTGAGATTTTTGGATTTTTTTACTCCAAAACTACATAGTGCCCCTTTAACATTTGTCTCATTTAGTCAGGGATTTGAGGATTCTTAAAATAACCTGTGTACAGATGTGAAGCCCCGACAGTCTCAATATCTGACATAGCATTATTGAAAGCTATTGTCTTGTATTTGCTCCCCATGTGTTTGACTGTTAATGTTTTCAGTTTTATTTATGTAGTTTGAGAGGAACGTGTCAGCTCAGCAAACTGAGGTGAAGCTGATTCACATGGCAGTTCATGTAAAATGGAGGTTGATCCATGAACAGAAATCACAGAAAAATTGTGTAGTATTTTAAAAGGCTGCCCTGCCATAGTTAACAATTGGACACAGTAAGCAGACTGATAACTGTGTCTGATGACATTTTAATCTATCTAAATTAGGAACCTAACAGGATGTGAGTGTTTCTGTGACGTCCTGTACAGGTGGAAGGCAGGTGGAAAACTGTCCGACTTGACAGCAGCTTTTTATCTCTGCCCCCTGCTGCTGATCTCATCCCCTCTCCATGTGAGCCGTTGTTTATCTCCACTGAGCCTAATGTAATATATGGAATAACTTACAGGTTTCACAGGCTGCTGCAGAACTGAAGACCTTCTGTTTGCAAAATGCCCACAAAGACCCCCTCCTCACCGGGGTGCCCTCCAGTGATAACCCATTCAGGCCTCCCAAGTCATGTGTCCTCCTCTGAGGTGTGAGTAAAGCTC
Source organism: Diplodus puntazzo (assembly GCA_963678695.2). Lineage (NCBI taxonomy): Eukaryota > Metazoa > Chordata > Actinopteri > Spariformes > Sparidae > Diplodus > Diplodus puntazzo. The sequence continues at coordinate 28,785,140 of OZ023174.1, forward strand.
TCTTGGCATGAACATGAATTTATCAGATATTTTTGATGTTCTTAACTGATTTTTTTTTATGTTCTTCTAATACTTTTTTTTCTATCATACCTCTTTGAACTGCAAAACAATGACCCCGCTTTCTTCTAGAGCACAAGACACATCGCTTCAAGCTAAATGTGTTTCTCATCTTTTTAGGGCTGTGAAGGAGTGAGAAAGACTCCGACTCCATAGATTTCTGTCATGTGCCCCACTGCCTCTGAAGATAAAGAAGCCAAGATCTCTCTCTCTCGCTCTCTCTCTCTCTCTCTCTCTCTCTCTCTCTCTCACTCACTCACTCACTTACTCACTCACTCACTCACACACACGTGTGATTCTGTTTTTATGATGTTTTGCTTCTTTCAGAGTTCAGAAGTCTGTTCCATGGTGGCTTTACACAACAGGCTTTACAGTAATGCTGATTCTGTTTTTATGTATATATTTATATGTTATTTTGACCACTTGGTAACACCTGCTTTGACAGTAGAACTGAACTTTTTTACAGTTGTTTCTATTGGATAAACAATACAGTTGATGGCAAGTTGAGTGAAAAACCCACTTGAAGGTCATAGTGGCAGATACCAGCTTCCCGTCATACTTGTTTGTTTCTTATGGAGAAATCATCTTAATCATCCATGTGTTTTTTCTTTTTTACATGTTTATAAAACATATCCAATCTGTGCCACGTATGAGCAGAAAGCTAAACTGGGTCATTTACACTCCAGATGATGTATTTTATCATACCTGTTACACCTGTGGTAAAGAAATGAGGAACTATGCAGACTTGATACGCTGCTGATGGCTGATGGGTAATTGCTGATCTTGTCCAGCTCTTACAGATCTAAATGCTCTCTTGTCTCATGTGCACGCGTTATCATTCATTCAATTCAGAAAAAATTGCCCTCTGTTTGTTTATGTCATCTGTCTGTGATGCTGTATCTGGCATGAACTCTGCGTCCTCGTTCCAACAAATACTGACAATAATAAAGCACCATTATGTCACTTTTTCACCTTATAATATGAGCTTCAGAGTCATGTTGATGGTACAGTGTGGTGTAACAGGATGAATGGTGTCTGTCTCTTGCTTCTGCTCATTGTAACTTGAGTGAGAGGGGAGGATCGCAGCGTTACATACATGTTCACTTCAACATACAAGTTTTCAACACATCACATTGTTCTGATGTCACGAGTTTAGTTTGCAGTTACGCTGCTTTCTATTGCAAGTAGAAACTCGATGTTTAAGAGTCAACATTCCTTACTTCTAATGGACATGAAAACAGTTGCTGCAAACGGGTGTTTTCAAACGGAAAGTCTTCAAAAGCAGCTACAGCAGCTGATTAAAGTAATTAGGGCAGTTATTAAAAGACAGTAGGAGTCAGCTCTAACTGTTCGCTCACAAAGACTTCTATTGAGAAAAAAAATCACATGAATGGAAGTGAAAATAGCAACCACAAAGTTGTATTTACTGCATTTTCACGACAACAGAAAAGATGAGTTTCTGACTTTTTGATTTTAAAAGGATCACATAAATCACGTCTTTAGTCGTAATTTTGAGACCTTTCAGAGCTCAGTTTTTCAAGCTGTGATTATCTGAAGGCACTCAAACACAGCAGCATACTATGAGTGTGTGAAACCAAAAAGCAGCACTTACAACTGACCAGCTGAGCTTGCTGAGTATCTTCGACAAAATATTCAGGAGTGAATCAGAGCTGAATGAATATGCACTTACCAAGTGTTTTGTCTTACATCCACAAACTGAAGAAACTGAAAGAGACAGAGTAACAAAGGCAGATACTGCATTTCCTTTGAGCACTTATTTCTATTACATTTGATTGCACCAAGCATGTGAATGATTAATCATAAATCCTTTCAGCACTGTTAAGACTTTAATCGATCAAAACTCTATTAGCCGACAATTATAGAAGGCAAAATACATAAAAATTAACTTGTTACAAATTTAAATACTTGCTAAATAAATGTATCAACATAATACACAAAATAATGGTATGAGAACAGGTCATTTGTTTTAACAAAAGTACAAAAAAATCTTTGTAATCAGTCACCTTGATATAGAGTGGGTTTTGTCGTGGTCGTGGTCGTATAGTGACAGACAGGAGGTAAAACTGAGTCCTATTTTGTGCTGTTTAGTCTACATTCAAGTCACTGGGTTTCACCATGTGTTTCTTTTGCTCCTCTGCAGTGTCTCCCTGTGCCTTTGAAAAAAATGATGGTTGTTTTTAACATCATCACCACTGTAGGCCTCGAGTGACTCTTACATCCTATGATCGCAAAATGCATCCTACACACAGAACAGTATCTGTTCTAACGAGATGCTGCCTTACTTGGCTGAGGAAAGAAAGAGGATTAGTTCTAAACTGAAATGAACTGTAATCCAATGTAAATTGAAACAATGTTTTTGACTTTTACTGTCCTGGAGCAAGCCTGCTGCCAAATGTTTTATTAAATATGAAAGGAATCAACTTTTTATATTGCTTTTCTCACACAGGGATACAGAGTGGACTAAAGCAGGCCTGCATATAGGTCCATGTATTAAAGTAGGCCTACACATGCCTGAGGACATCTTCCACACTTCAAGTGTTTAATTTTGTTGGGTACAGCTTCCCCCTAATGAAAACACAAAGCATGTCAGATGTTTTCTCTATTGTAGGCTAGTTCGATCATTTTTATCATTACACCAAAACATGGTATTATTTAACTGCACTTATGAACTTATGAATGAGCCTATTAGCACACAAATTAAATGATCAGGGGTCAGAATGATGTTGTTAAAGGGCTGCCAGTTGATTATGTCTGTCCGAGACCCCGAATCCTCGACCAGTCAAATTACAACCACAGTTTTTACAGTTAATGTTGGTGAAGCACAAATCCTGATTTCTTCTTTTAGTTTTTCAGTACTGCACAATAATTCTACAACATGTACATATGATGGATATGTTATATACCTACAACATTTATGTTTTCCATGTTTTAAGGAAATAGTTATGTTATACGTGTGGGTTTTTATTAGTCCAGTTTTTGGGATACACATTTGCGAAATGTCCTCCAGCCCACCCAGTTCGATGGCGGTGGATGGGATTTAACGTGGAGCGGGAAAACTACGTCACAAGTTTTCTGGAAAAATCTTCTGGATCATATGACGTCATGACGTAAGCCGTCTGTGTTTACGCATTACCCGCTTCAATCCGCAAGGTGGCGCCGTTGGAGCGTCTTGTCGTGTTGATGCCCGGTTTGCCTCCAGCAGAGAGCAGTGCGTGGTTGGATGTGAGCGCCACCGACCTGTCTCTACTTCCAGATCGAAGATGGCGGTCTCGGTGTTCCCCGGCGTGCGGCTCCTCTCCATCGGAGACGCGAATGGAGATATCCAGCGGCACTCGGAGCAGCAGCCCCTGCGGTTAGAAGTGAAGAGCACACAAGATGCTGCCCTCATCAATCTCTCCAATGGTGAGTTGACCTTTTCTGAAGCTACTCGTTAGATGTTCGGCCTGCATTAACTGCCAGTGCTAATGCTATGCAGTGCTAATGCTTATACGGCTAATCTGGCCGTATAGCGTTAGCCACCAAGAAGCTAGCCCGTCTTGAGAGACCACGTCGCCTCCCCCTGCGCATCACGAGGGAGCCCCAAAAAGTCCGCACATTTCGCATTCGGATGGTGTCTGAAGGTTCGTTAACTTCAGACATCATGCTTCCCCACATGTTCATTTCGACTCCGGACCTCGACAGAAACACAGCGCAGCCCCCTCTCCTACGCCGAGGCAGTCACATCAGTGAGCGGGGCAGCTCGGAGCGGTGTAGTTTAATGCTAGTTAAACAATGCCACTAGCCCGATGTATAGCAGCGATGCGCTAACGAGCAGCAGACCTCCTCGCGCCTGCTGCCCCCCATGTTTCACTAGCGCTTATTCTGTCAAGTAAATGAACCCTCACTGGTTTTGTTGCCCGGAGACCCGGGTAGTGTTTTTGGGCTGTTTAGCTTGTGTGGGTTGTTTCGGAGCAGAGGGCATCCGTCCTGACCCGCCGCCTTGTACCGCGGTCCGGGCGGGCTGCAGCACCGCATGGAGCCTGCAGCCCGTTCAAGCAACAGAGCGGCGGACGCATGAACTTTCGAAGCTTTTACTTTTGTGGGTAAGGGTTCATTCCTTTTCGTGAGTAGGAGCGAGACCGGGCCCTCATTACTTATGCATTAATCTTTGTTCTCATTGGAACAATAGCCGGGTCCCCGCCGCCTCCTTCACTTCGTGTGGCGGGAGGGAGGGAGGGAGGCAGGCAGCATCACAGCCGCTCCGCAACCTTTCTTATTCAATGGGATGTCCCGCTGAAAAGAAACAGCCGCACAGGCCTCCTTCTGCTGGGATGCTGGAGTTAAAGAAAAGCACCAGTAAATCCATTGTAGGCCTGTGAGCAACTCTGCCACAACTTGTCGTCTGCAGCACACATTAAAGGATGAAGTTTGATTTATCCCCTTGGGAATCCAGGCCGTGGAAAAATAAAAGTAACGTGATTCACAAAGGGAAGTCACTGTAGAATATGAGCATATTGTAAAGTAGCCCCCAGTAAACCATACACATTTCAAAGAGTTAGCATAACAGTTTGGACATGGTTGTCTGAAAGTGTCATTTGTTATGCATGCCACTGAAAACAATATTACTATGAAGACGAACTGTCTAGTGCAAACATATTCCTAGTATTAGAGTTAGATATGTAGATTGCTGATTAGTGTCGTTAATAACATTCAATAATATATATATATAGAATTGATAATACAAAAACATCTGTTATACTGAGAGTGTTGCAGTTAAGTTGATTAATTGATGTAAACTATTAAATTAATCGCCAGCTATTTAGCAGAATCAATAAATCATTTTGAGTCCCTTTTTTTTCTCAGATTCCAGCTTTTTAAATGTACACTACTTAAATTATATGATATTTAAACTACTGACAAAGAGGAAGAATGCTTTGACTAATAGAGATGATCTCTGGTTCTGCGGTGTAGATTTTGGGCACATTCAGTGCGTTTACATGACACTCAAGAAAACCGAATTACTGGGTTAGTCCAACTATGATCGGATTTTTAAAATGCATGTAAACACCTTAGTCTGACTAAAATCGGACTGGATCGGATTTCTCGTAGTCAGATTAACACACCTAGATTATTCGATTGATAGTCGTATTACTCCTGCATGTATACGTTCCATCAGATTGGATTGGATTAGGGCTGCACGATTCTTTTTTTTTCACAAAATGTTTATTGCACTGATGAACTAGAACAAAACAAAACAAACATTGTAGTATGGCAGTGGCATACTACTATGCCTCCGCCAAAGCAATGTTTTTTTTTGTTTTGTTCAAGTTCTATCATTGGATGAGAAATTATTTTTACAAAAGTAAAAAAAAAAAATGTAGTCTCCAAGATGATAGAGCATCCTTTAATACCTCATTTTGTACAGTGTTTATTGGGGCCGTATCTTGGCTAGGCGACATGTGATAGCTGCTGTGATCGGCTTACTAAAACGGAGGCGTAATATTCCTCCTTTTCCAAAAGCTGCCTTTGAGGTAGGTGTAAACATGTGACGTGAGTGAAGCTCGAAGTTGGGCTGTGAACAGTGACAACGAATTTGTCTTCAAAATAAGAGCTTTACATTGCACCACATTGGATTTTAGAACTGGGTTCTTAGCGGGGGCTTTTAATTTGAAAGTAGCGACCGTTCCTGGCTTGTTGCTACAAGCGGACACAACCAAACAGCTAGAGATCCAGGAGACGCTAGCGTCTCCTGTGTAGCTAAGTGTAGCTTCTAGGAGACGCTAGCAACTCCTGTGTAGCTAAGTGTAGCTTCCGAAAACTCTAGCATCTCCTGTGTAGCTAGGTTTAGCTTCTAGGAGACGCTAGCATCTCCTGTGTAGCTAAGTGTAGCTTCTAGGAGACGCTAGCATCTACTGTGTAGCTAAGTGTAGCTTCGAGGAGACGCTAGCATCTCCTGGATCTCAGCGCCCGTCCAAGTTGCTCATCTTAAATGTCCACGGATGAAGCGATGGACTGGCTGCTGTGATCAGCTGTTTCTTGGTGAAAGAAACAGTGCAGGTCATCGACACGTCCGCCCATCTCACGCAGGGGCTGGCACATTGACGGCTCGGATTTTTTAGCAGGAGAAACAGAAATAAGTGTAGCTTCCGAGCCGGCAAATCGGCGGACCAAAACAAACCCCCAGTTTGCCGCCCTCTGTCTAAAACTGCGGACCGAGCCGCCAAGCGGGCGGGCAGATTGGCGGCTTGCAGCCCTGTATAAAACGGCTTCTCACTCACTCCTTCCAAACACTCAACTGCAGGCGGGCTTCCTCCACTGAATAACGTGTTGTAATGACGCTTTACCATAGGTTGAGGGAGGAGGCAGCGGCAGTGCTGCGTTTGGGGGCGCTTCAAAAATCCGGGAGGAAAATAGGAGCATTTGTTTGAGCTGCAGCTCGAGATATAAAATGCTTCAGAATCGCTGTGTTGAAATGAGATCACGCGTATGTGTGAATCGAGATCGCGATTTTTTTAACGATTTTTCGTGCAGCCCTAGATCGGATTGTGCATTCTGCGCAGGCTCTGGACTTTTTTCCTGGGATCGTGAGCCTGAAGTAGAAGGACGGCGGTGGCGGTGTGCATCAAGTTTGTGTAATTATCATGTACACCATATACGAAATGTACAAAGATGTAGCTTCTCCTCGCTATTCGTACGGCATCTTTCTCGAATGCCAAGGCAGCTGGTGACGTAATGAGGTCAGCTGGAGGTAGCTCTATTATCACTAGTTGAAATGGGCACAGCGGCACCTATCGTACCGGGGTATGACATGCTCCGGTCAATAATTCGATTTCCTCACCGCCATGTATACCCGGACAATTGCAGTTGTCTGATGGAGCAGCATAGTCGAACTATGGCTGTAATCCGACTAAGCTGTGCATGTAAACGCACTGATTGAGCCGGTTTGTCAGGCAGAGGGCTTCATAGGCTCAAGCTGTTGAACAAATAGCAGTTGCCTGTCAGTCAGTGATGATCTTTCTTTTCTCATTAATATTTCTTCCCAAACTACAGAGTTTTCCTCTTAAAGATGGTAAGTGCAGAGCCATTGATATGATTTGTTTTGGTTAGAAAACAAGTCAAGTCAAAATGTATTTCTATAGCACATTTGACAACAGTTGACCAAAGTGCTTTACAAAGGGAGACAATATAGAATAAGGTTAACAAAAAGAGTAAATGAAAGATGATTCATAAACCCAGAGGTCAAGATAAGATCCCATACAACAGCAATACAAATGAACAAGGAAAGATAAAGTATATGAGGAGCTCATATGCCAGCGATACCATAGACCAGTGCTAAGAAAACACATTAAAAGCATCTGAAGGGGCGACACTCTGACCTCTATTGCTGTTTGTCCCATTACATCTGCCAGTCCTGCTGTCAGAATTTGGGTTTTGGCAATTCGGTCCAATAAACTTTTTATCCACATTAGGGCTGCAACTAACGATTATTTTGGTTGTCGAGTAAATCTATCGATTAGTCACCATTATTTTGGCAGCATCTGTTTCGACATATTCTCAGAGTAAATTAATAACCCATGAAACATGCATTTGAAAACATAATATTTTGAAACACAACTAGATTTTTAATATATCAATTGAAGTATTACAGTTTTTAATTGATTACACATCTTACAAATGAATTATTATGTTAAATCATTGCATTAAGTGGCGGTTTACTATTCAGTGTTTTATCCAATTTATATTATTACTGTTTTGTACTGATTTAATATCCTACACATGAATTAGTTCAGATATCGTTGCTGTTAGACAGAAACCTTTTATTTGCAAATTTGACTTATTTTTTCACAATCAATTTTACTGACCACCCTTCACATCTTATTAACCAATGAATGTGTTCAAAGAGCATGTCTCCAGCTGGCCTCTTGTCTGATGACACATGGGGGAGACTGGGTTCACAACAACCGCACTTGTTGTTGTCATTCGAGATCTGTTGCATTTTTAATAACTATGAATTTTAATAAATCACTTTTTGATTGAACACTAATGGATGAATATGTCTAAAGTTTGATTTGCTTATAGGTTTGTAGGCTACTACAGAGTAGAGTTTAGATTCTCTGCCCCAGCCTGAAGAAAGCAAAAATATATGTTTTATTAAGGAAAATGACAAAAATAACGTAACGCACAGTGATGCAAAGTAACTTTAGTCTGATTACTGGTTTGTTATTATTAACGCGGTAGATTACTCGTTACTGAAAAAAGTGGTCAGCTCATAATTACAGCTAATAGGACTCAACATGCACAGGGTCGGATCGGGCTTGATTTTTTGGGCCCGATCTAAGCTCTACTACAGAGTCACATGTAAATGTAATATCATATACTGAAGACAGGGGGTTATCACCCAAAAATGTTCCCACACTTTGGACGTGTTTGGTCTCGCTTTCCTGCTCTCCTCAACATGTTCCGCTATCATTAGCCGTTTTTAGACAGAGTACCAAGCCGCCAATTTGCCCGTCCTTTTGGCGGCTCGTTCCGCGGTTTTAGACAGAGGCCGGCAAATTGGGGGTCTGTTCTTGTCCGCCGATTTTCCGCCTCGGAGGGTACACTTATTACCGCCTCGACTGCTATCTAAAGCCGAGGCGGAAATGTGGCGGCCCGTGGGTGAGATGGGCGGAGGTGTCAATGACCCGCACTGCTGTGCGACCCACAGCCGAGGAGTTTTCAAACCAGGAAACAGCTGATCACAGCAGTCAGTCCATCAATTTATCCGCGGACATTAACATGAACAACTGGACAACAGCTGAGATCCAGAAGATGCTAGCGTCTCTGCAGCTGTTTAGTTGTGTTAGCTTGTTGTTGTGTCAGCAAGCAAGAACGGTCGCTACTTTCAAATTAAAAGCCCCCCGCTAAGAACCTAGTTCTAAACTCCAGTGGGGTGCAATGTAAAGCTCTTATTTTGAAGACAAATTCTGTGTCACTGTTCGCAGCCCAACTTAGAGCTTCACATCACGTCACATGTTTACGCCTACCTCAGAGGCGGCTTTTGGAAAAGGAGGAATATTACGCCTCGGTTTTAGAAAGACAGGCCGGCACATTGCCGCCCTTACCTTGGAGCAATAATGATAATAATAATAATAGTAGATTAGGGGAGTCACGGTATGAAAATTTAACCTCACGGTTATTGTGACCAAAATTATCACGGTTTTCGATATTACCGCGGTATTTTTTATTTTTTTTAAAAGGTGTGTTCAATATGTTCAGAAAGCATAGTCCTACACAAACTGCAATTGTTTCAAAAAGTGTAATAGTGTTTATTAAATTTTAAAACTACAGACAAAACCTTATCAAAAGTGCAACTTTTCACATCAAAGGAAAGGAACATGGGTTGAGCATGTAACTTATTTGTCAGGAACAGTTGCTGTAGTGCAGGTTTGAATTATACAAATCCAAACATTCAAGACATAAAGAACAATATGTTAGCAAATCAAAAAAACTCTACTTGTCTTATCATATACTTGTTTTCTTCATCATCAAAATAAAAATCTAAAACTGTACACTTGAGCACTGAACAAGTCAACCTTAAAAAATTATGCATTTAAAATAAATAGCCACTTTAAACAAATTACAAAAATTACGACTACAATCATATGTAATAAAATCCAAATGTTCAAGTACTGATGGCATTAAAGAAAAAATGTAAACAAAATCAATAGCACAGAACTGATTGTCTACTCTCTACTCTCCATCATCAACAAATAAGATGCTGCTGATCCAGCATCATGTCTGTATGCATCTCCATTTAATTAAGATTGAAATGTAAAAATGTCAACATATTCACCTTCTCTGGTTTAAGTTGTGATCTAAGAGGGGAAACAATGTATCCACTGGCACTGAATATTCTCTCTGATGGAACACTGGTTGCTGGGATACACAAAAGCTTTTTTGCCAGCTTGGCAAGATGAGGCAGCTCTGATGCATGGACCCTCCACCACACCAGTGGATCATCCTCGGCTGGAATGGATGGAAGAGACATGTACACCTTGACTTCTTCCTTCACTTTATCTTCTGGGCTGGCTGGACCTGAACCCTCTTCTGCTCGCTGCTTCCTTGTTGAGGTAATCTTTTTTAAGTAAGCCAGCTAGGCCTTTCCCTCCTGCTGCTGTGGAGGTACTGCTGGTGCTTTTCCGCCTCGACTGCTATATACAGGTTTCAGCATCAAGGCCTCCTGAACACAGCTGCTTACTATGTCATCCACAGGGTCATCCAAAAAATTGGTCTTGAACCTGGGGTCCATGAAACAGGCCATCTGCATGACCTCCTTTGCTTTGTCTGTGTACCGGTTGTTTAGGTCATCTCTCATTGCCTGTTTCATCTGCTTAGTCAGGCCTGGATCCTCAGCATTGTCCTCCAGGACATCGCCAGTGATGTGGTCGAGGACCGGCTTAATTGGCTGATAAGGTGACTCGGGTCTCTGAGCAAAGTGCATCAGTAAACTCAGCTCAGAGGGGTCGAGGGGCTGGCAGAGTTGCTCCATAATAGCTACGTCAGCATCCTTGAGCATCAGATGCCAAACTCCCCTTTCTGCAGCCAGTGTTGCACAGACTGCCTGCTGCTGGCTGATGAAACGCTCAATCATCTTGTATGTAGATCCCCATCGGGTTACAACATCATGGATGAGAGCCTTCTGTGGCAAGGTGAGGGCAGCTTGCTTTTCTCTCAGCACTCTCCATCTCTTCCAGCTCCGTGAGAAGCCTTGGACCAGGTGACGACAGGCCTTGACTGCTGTTTCAACTCTCTGTATTTTCAGAGCCTTTGAGATGGCCAGGTTCAAATTGTGACCGAAGCATCCAAGCCACAGATCTGGAAACTCCTCAAAGGCCTTGGTCATGTTTGTTGCAGTATCTGTGGTTATGGAGACTAGATCTGTTTTCTTTATCTCTCAGTCCTCCAACATGTTCTCAAAAAACTCTGCAATATTTTGAGCAGTGTGATCTTCTGGGAAAAACTGGGTTTCTAAGCAGTGTGATTCCAGTTGCCAGTCTGGAGTGAGATAATGAACTGTAAAGCTGATGTATGGTAGACCACCCCCTCTTTCACTGGTCCAGAGGTCAGTAGTTGCAGCAAAGAATTCACCCTGAGCCAAATTCTTCTTAACATCAGCTTTGACTGCGTTGTACATCTTTGGGATTTCAGTCTTTGACAAATAGTTGCGTGTAGGCACTTCGTAATGAGGCACTGCAACCTTCATCATCCTCAGAAAGCCAGGCCTCTCGACCATCCGGAAAGGCATCATGTCTTTTGCTATGCAATAGGCGATTACTGCAGTCAGTTCTTGAGCATTTTTGAATGCAGGCGCATAAGCAGTCTGTTCTTGGAATGCTTGCACAAGTGTCTGTGTCCCTGATGCTCCAGTAGTGGAACTTTGTTGCCTCACTGTCTGTCCTCTCTGTAAAAAATAGTTATAAAAAAAAAATAGCCATAGTCATTCTACCATTCATATCATTATACATGCGACTTTGCCTATACTTGTTTTGCTTGTTCTTGTTGCTAAATCAAGAGAAAACAATTGGCTAGAAATTCATTATCATACAGGGCAAATCATTTTCAAGGACGCGTGGTTCAGAACTTCACCGTGACTTAGTAGCCTAATTTTATTCTTCCAACTTCGCTAGAATTACCCTTTACTGAACTTGGACAAATGTAAATTGTGCAATCTCATAGGAATCAAGAAACACAATAAAATGAAATACTGGCATGATGGCATCTACGAGTTTAATAAACATGAGCATCCGTCTAGCTCAGGTTAAGAAAGTGTCCTAATTAGCTTCACACATTTAGCTGATCCAGCTGCTAGCTTGTATTTGGTTGATTCAAACGTCCGCTTAATTATATGGTAATACGCACGTAGTGACTGTCAACTAAACTGGTTAAACCAAACTAAGTGTATGGCATTGTTGTGCCTTCAACTAGCGCTCAATAATGCCGTGTCTTCATTTCACCGCTTCACCGTCTTATCGTTAATGAAAGTTTAGCTGTTAGCTTAGAATATTAGCTGCTAAAAATCAGCTAGATTAATATGCTGGCGGTGGGCGCTGTGGCTGCCGCTGCACTGTGGGCTTATGTTAACATTATCGACAGACGGATAGACAGACGAATCGTTGCATTCTCCCTCAACCCGAAGTCCCCATATCATGCAATTCAGCTAAAACATTAACGTTAACTTACCTTGCATTGGCTATAGAGTTTCGGGGGATGGTCACGCAGATGGGTCATGAGGTTCGAAGTATTGCTGCCTTTTGCAGACACTTTTTTCCTGCACGTTCGACAAACAGGATAACCGTCTTCTATCAGCTGTCCCTCGGCATTCTTCAAATACCCAAAGTATGCCCATACTTCTGACTTGGTCCTCTTTGAAGGCTGAAAGATGTCCTGAGCGCTGTCATCTCCTCCTTCAGCCATGGTTACAGCTTCGGGAAAGTTTAAACATTACAAAGTGCGCCTGCGCGGCAACTTCAGCAGACTCGGATGAGACGCTGAAAAGGCTCACGGTGGCAACACCGCTGGCGCGGTTATTCACCGAGATAATATCCTTTTTTGAAATGATAACAGAATTATTATAGTCAACAATTTACCGGGGTTTACCGCTACACCGGTAACCGTGACATCCCTATAGTAGATGCGACGCGTTGACGCAAAAATTTCGTGTCAAGAAACTTTTTTTGTCGACTAATCATTTCAGCCCTGATCCACATCCGAGTTAGCTCAGCGCTAAAATGGAAGTTTGCCGACTCGGTCGGCGGAAGTCTAGAGTGCACATGCTCTTTGGCACCCAAGCTGGACAGCCACCGCCACAATTTAAGTCTGATTCAGTGAGAAACACTGTTATGATCACTTCAGGCCAGTGTTCAGCTGTCAGCAGCAGGCTAGCATGTACTCACTCTTATGTGTAATGATGATGTCAGAATCAGAATTCCTTTAATGTCCCGCAGACAGGGAAATTTGTTTGTCACAGCAGCGACAGAATATTACAGAAACAGAAACAATAGCAAAAATAAGCAATAAAATTATAAAGGCAAGAAAATAGACATATAAACATATTTACATGATATAGTGCAAAAATTAACAGTAGTTTTTTCTTGTTTTGTTTTGTATTGTTTTAAACATAGATTTTAAATACAGATAATAAATATGGGTGTTAAGGAAATTGTCCATGTAGCGCAGCAGAACTAATCACAGCATCTGTGTGACGCCTGAGCTTGACAGTTACAGTTTTGTTGAAACAGCAAGGAAAGCAGTAATGAAGAACGGCTTAGTGAAAACAGCTACAGTCATTTAGTCAAGGTTCAAAGTATTGGCGAGACACGCAGCAAGAAATGTTGGCTGTGTGTGTGTGTGTGTGTGTGTGTAAGCTGTAGAACTTTTACCTTTGTTTTATCAGAACTTGGTCTACTGGAAGAGAAAATCATCAAAGTCAATCAGCAAATTTTAATTATCTTACTTTACAATTGTTTAAATATCAGTGAGAGGGAAGAATGTTTCTTATCTTAAGTTGTGCCATCAGCTGTGTGGACATGGATTTTTTTCTTACAAATTTCAACAATTGTCTTGTTACATGGTCAACTGTAATTAATAGGAAAACTGAGGTGGCTGGCTTCTTTCCCAGGAGGAGCATCTCTCTAAATCTGAAGTGCTGCTCTTAATCCTTTAATACATGTTGTATTAGCCCAGGCTGCTTGGTGGCTTCTGACTGGGCCTGTTATGTGACCAGGAGGTTTCTCCAGCCTTGAGTGTTACAGTATAGATACTACTATCACTCATTAATCATGAAACATTTGATTTCCCTGCCTTTTGTTGTTGATCTGTTTTGAGTTTAGGATTTAAAAGTGTCATGATAATGGGAAAAGAAAACTGCAATAATAATACTTATGTTTTGAAGCTGGGGCCAGTTGTTCCTCTTGCTGATGTCAGCACACAGTCATCATTTATTCTTGCATGGTGTAGAAACCAACTTCCTTATAGTGAAAATTCCCATCACACGAAACGTTGGTTTTGTCATTGTTTTATAAGGAAAACGTTGTGCTTTCATATCAGTAGCCGTTTTTATACTGGGCAGCAAGCCGCCAATTTGGCCGTCCTTTTGCGGCTAGGTCTGCGGATTTTTTACATAGGGTGGCAAATTGGGGGTCTGTTTTGGTCCGCCAATTTGCCGCATTGGAGGGTACACTTATTTCCGCCTCGACTGCTATCTAAATCCGAGGCGTCAGTGTGCCGGCCACTGCGTGAGATGGGCGGAGGTGTCGATGACGTGCACTGTTGTGCGACCCACAGCTGGGAGTTTTAAAACCAGGAAACAGCTGATCACAGCAGTCAGTGCATCACTTCATCTGCGAACATCAAGATTGTAACTGGAAAGTCGCTGAGATCTAGGAGATCTAGCGTCTCCTCGGTCTCTGTAGCTGTTTGGTTGTGTCCGCTTGTTGTGAAGTGGCAAGCTACAAATGGTCGCTACTTTCAAATTAAAAGCCCCCCGCTAAGAACCCAGTTCTAAACTCCAATAGGGTGCCATGTAAAGCTCTTATTTTGAAGACAAATTCTTTGTCACTGTTCACTGCCCAACCTCGTGCTTCACGCACGTCACATGTTTACGCCTACCTCATTAGCGGCAAAGTGGCGGCTTTTGGAAAAGGAGGAATATTACGCCTTCGTTTTAGAAAGACAGGGTGGCACATTGGTAGATGTGCACACAGGTAGCTAACAGTTAAAGTCCGTGTAAAGCAAAATCAGCCATTTTCTTCTAAACACATTAAACAGGTCATAAATGTGTTTACTTAAAACATGTAAAAGCCATTCGACCATTTAGAATTTAATTTTGGAGCTAGGCTCACAAACTGTTTTTCAACATTTCTGTGTTCAGGATTTAATGGGCGGGTCAGAAAAAAGATTTGCATAAACCCCGCCCTGCTGCGGAAGTGGTATAAATACGTGCAGCGCATCAGCCTCAGCGGTTCTCCCACTCGCTCTCCAGTCTTGGATAGCATTGCTTACAATAGTTTGCAGCTAGCTAACCAGCCAACCAGTCAGCTAAACAGTCACATTTCCTCCTCATCGCTCCTGCATCTTTCCTGGATGCCACAGTGTGCAGTGTGATGGCGCTGTTAGCTTATTTAAGTTTCCTTCAGATGACAACGTAAAGAAACGGTGGATCGATTTTGTCAAGAGGAGGTAACGTTACTGTGGGGAGTTAAACATCACCACCAACACCCGTCTCTGCAGTGTCCACTTTACTCCTGATCGTTTCAGCAACTGTTACCAGATAATGTCTGGATTTCTGCAGAGTCCGTTTAGGCTGGTCACTGGGGCCGAACCGATCCTCTCCGTCCCCGGCTTGCATCCTCTCCTCCTGCCGACAGCAAGTGCCAACGGCCTTATGTGGCCGCCCCTGGCCCCCCTCGACCCGCTGATGGCGGGTGCCACCGGCCTTATGTGGCCGCAGCCGACCCTCTCCGTCCCGTATGTGGAGCATTATTGGTGAGCCGTCCCAGTGTGAACGGATAATCCGGAGGCGCGGAGCGATGGCATGTCGGTCAGACAGTCTGATAACTGCACAGGTCCCTCACTCAACAAAATACAGAGAAATGTCCCACAAAGCAACGTTACAGGACCGGACAAAAATATAGTAACTGTAACCGTCTTAAGCAACTTATATGAGGAAAACAAATACCACAGCTGTATGTGGAGAAGCGCCTGTCCTCCTGTCCGTCCTCCGCCTGTCCTCCCGACTCGTCATCACATTTCTGCTCAGAAAACATCATTTGTCACCGGCAAAGACTTTAACTCACAGTGTTTGTGACGAAAATAAATCACCCGCGACCGCCAGCCCTCCTGACCGAGACTTCAGGGAACTTTCCCCCAGAAAACAGCCTCCGTCCCCGCGAGTGACAGAGCCAGACAGCGTCCTGTTTACTGATGGTGATTATGTATAAGTATGCAATTTAGCGCGAAAAACTTCACTCCCTCACTGTCCAGGATGTTTGGTGGGTCAGAATCTAGATCACTACACATTATAACAGCATCCATATGATTATAAACTGTCCGCAGGTTTAGGTAGACAAGGGGAACACCTTCAGGGAACACCTGGGGAAACACCGACGTCATTAACATGACATGTACCATCACCGTCACTGCAACCGTCCTGCCGACAACAGGTGCTCTCATCCCCGCCACCGGCCAGACTTTAGATTCTCTGTCCGAGCCCGACCTGGTCGTTATCCCGGTCGTTATCGCCATCAGCCAGGGAACGGTCGGACGCTCGTCACCGCCAGCTCGTTTTTTTTTTTTTTGTTACAAGATCGCTGCAGCTGACAAACACCCACTGTGAAGGAGCAGCTAACATTGAGGATGAGTATAGCGTCGCAGCGCCGCTGTTCCACCGTCTGGGGAGAACCCTGGTTAATGTGTCGCCAGGCCGGCTCGGACACAACGTGCACGGGCAATTAAATGCATTTTGCTGAAGGTGCCAATCCTGAAAGTGATTTTACATCGTGCAATCCTGTCATGCCCATGTAATGTTAGCAGATGCTATTGCATTTAATCATGACATGATTTGGCCTGAGTCCCTGAGTCCCGAGTCCGTCTGACAGCACAATGATAATCCACATATTATATTTATATGTGCACCAATATGGCTATGACAAGGAGTTATATGTAGACTGGGGTGTTATGTTTGTGTGTAATGTAAAACATGGACTGTGAGGAACGAGGCTGAGCACTATCAGTGTCTGACTCAGAGTCAGTTTCTGGCTCTGATGGCTCAAACGGGTCCGGCTGGGTCCATCGATGACGCTGCTAGTAGCTTCCATTGTTACTGTAGGTTAGGTCCTCCACAAAACTAAACAGTATGTAACAATAAGACTCAAAGATATTATTTCAAAATTCGAATATAACGACAAATCAATTTGGTACACAATAAATCTCATGATTTTAATAGGTAAATTCCACATCCATAAGAGTAAATTTTCCAAGTCCCTCCCAAACTTTAATGGCTTCACAAATGAGTTTATTCTTTACATAGACACCTTAAAACTGATGCCCAATAAGAAAAGTGAACGGACACTACAATACTTAAAGTCATTTTCACTTACCCCAAAATAAGAAATGCCTTATACATATTTATTTTATTCTATTCCAATTACATGAATTATTTTATCAAGAGATGTATTTTTTATTCATTTTGTATCTTGTCTTATTACTCAGTGCCTGCTATATCTGATTGTCTGTACTTTTGCAAATGTTAAATAAAGATTTTCATACAAAAAAAAATAGGTTAGGTCCTCCTGCAGTACACGGAGGCGGCTCCCCTCCTGGCTCCGTGGCTCCAGCGCCTCTAACTGACACGCCCCCAGCGTTTCACAGCAGAGAGAAGTGCTTGTTTTTCCAGGATTTTGAGACCTAATTTTATATACTTGGCAATTTTTTTAATCTTTCAAATTTGGCTCAGTGGTCAATGACACATGTTTCTGTGGTATGACAAACTCATCACACAAATTTATTTTTGCTTTACACGGACTTTAAGCAGCCAGAAGCCTGGCTACTTAACTGTTAGCTACCTGCCAGGGAGGTTACTGACTGTGTGCAGGAAGGATATCATGTATAAATGTTCATGGGGTTTTATTGTCACTCACAACCATACCCAGTACAACAAAGTGAAATCTGATCTTTGGAACGGTGTGGTATCCGGGAACAAACTCCAGGTATTGATTAAGGGAGAATTGACCAAGCCAGGGAATCAAACCTAGGACCCTTGTTGATGTGAGGTGACCACTGGGCCACTACATGTCACCTTCATAACTGTTTTGTCATGTCAGTGTTTTGTTATGTAGGCCATCTTTTATTAAGCAGATGACAGACTGCAGATTTGCAGGAAAGGCAAAATTGACATAATTAATATTTTGTGAAAAAGTCAGAGACCAGGTACTTCGACACGCTGGGATCATTATTTAAAAATCGCCGGTCAACCGTCATTTTCTTGGGAGATTCTGTCCCTGGTGGAGGTCAAGTGTAGAGAGTCAATGTGGTCACTTAACTTGTGAGTGAACATATGAGAGTTAAGAGTTTGTAGTTAAGTAGGTATTGGGTCATCATACTGCAATATTTATACTTATGTCATAGGCTACTTTAGGAACTTCATTTTTTTTCCTCTGGTTATAATGCTCTCACACAGCCATCATGAACTCCCCTGCATGGGCTTGGAATGAAGATTTGTCTATTATTGTACAGAAATACTATTTTTATTATTTGTTTCAAGAGAGGGGTTATCCAAGTCAGAGTCCTGCACGGGTTCAGGTACCCGACGGGTGACCCGCACAATTTGGATGAAACGGGTGAAAAATAATGTACTGTGTCGGACACGGGTGTGGATCGGGTCGGTCGCTGGAGAGCAAGGGTCGGGCTTTGCGATTGCCATTTTCAAGGCGTCACGTGCAAAAAAAAAAAAAATCATTATTAGCGACACATCTACAAAAATATGCCTGCATTTCAAAATGATAAGCATTTATATTTCATATGAGCTCATTCCTGCCTGCTTGCGCCCTCCCAGAACTCCCATTCCCCACAATGGCTTACTTTCATTTTTAAAAATTGCACCCATCTAGTTTTCCTTCGGGTGCGGGTCGGCTCCGGTGCGGAATGTAATTTGTGCTACTGTCGGGTCAACGGGTCAGATGCGGTTTTAAGTATGGAGGGTACGGGCGGGTGCAGATTTGCAAAATAAGACCCGTGCAGGACTCTGATCTAAGTGACCATTTTAATCCTCTAGCTAATTATCAAGCTAAATATCCAACATGCTAGTTAACGCCAAGGACTGCGGTGGAAGACGACGGTCAAATATTTGCTTTCTCTAACACTGGATTTATTTATGCCAATGGTTTTACATGAAATCGGATTTTTTGTGAATGTACAATAACAAACTAGATGTTTCTTATACTCTTTAACTCACCGTAACAGTCAGTCATGGGCGACATTTTTGTCATTTTATAACTAATTCCTGGCTGCTTCAGAGCGGCACACAGAACCACCATCTGTCACCGTGTGTGTGTGTGCGCTCCAGGTTTCAAAATAGGGCTGCAATGATTAGTTGACGTAATTGATTACGTCGACGATAAAAATTTGTCGATGCAAAAGTTGTGCGTCAATGCGTCGTATTTATTATTGTTATTATTATTTATCATTTTAAAAAAAAAAGGATTTGAGCCGGAGCAAATTGCTTTAGCACCACTACTAGAATGCGCACCACAGTGTGGCATAGAAGAAGAAGACGGTTCCACAAAGAAGAAGCAGACGCAGCAGCAACCGAAGAAGAATATGAATGATGGCGAAACATGTTGAGGAGAGCAGGAAAGCGAGACCAAACACCTCCAAAGTGTTGGAACATTTTTGGGCGATAACCTCCTGTCTTCAGTATATGATATTACATTTCCATGTGACTCTGTAGTAGAGCTTAGATCGGGCCCAAAAAATCAAGCCCGATCCGACCCTGTGCACGTTGAGTTCTAGCCTGGCCCGGCCTCAGCAATGACTAATCTAATGTTAGGCATTAATATTTCCAAACCAGTAATCAGATTAAAGTTACTTATTCAAGTCACTGTGCGATACTATTATTTTTTCCTCAGTAAAAAAATATATTTTTGTTTTTTTCTTGCATCTTGAGGAGTGACGTCACGTGTGTGAAAAGTCACATTTTCAGCATGAGGAGAACTCAGGTGTTACACCACGCAGCGACACAGCAACAATGGTGGGAGGAGAGAGATTTGCGTTTAGTAGCTGGAAATACAGTCATTATTTTGAGTTATTTAAAAAAAATAGCCTACAAACCTACAAGCAAATCAAACTGAAATGGATTTGCATTTTTAAGACATATTCATCCATTAGTGTGAAACCAAAATGTGACTTATTAAATTCATAGTTATTTAAAATGCAGCAGATCTCAAATAACAACAACAAGCGTGGTTGTGCTGCCCCATGTGTCATCAGACAAGAGGCCAGCTGGAGACAAGCTCTTTGAATACATTCATTGGTGAATAATGTGTACAGACATGAAGGGTGGCCAGTAAAATGATTCTAAAAAAAATAAGTCAAATTTGCAAATAAGAGGTTTCTGTCTGACAGCAAAAATATCAGTACTAATTCATGTGTAGGATTAAGTCAGTACAAAACAGTAATAATATAAATTGGATAAAACACTGAATAGTAAACCTCCATTTAATGCAGTGATTTATAACATAATAATAATAATTCATTTGTAAGATATGTAATGAATTAAAAACTGTAATAATTAGTATTGTTAGTTCAATTGACATATTAAAAATCCAGTTGTGTTTCAAAATATTATGTTTTCAAATATATGTTTCATGGGTTTTTAATTTGCTCTGAGAATATGAGGTAAAACCAAAGTCCAAAAACAGATGCTGCCAAAATAATCGTAACTAATCGAAAAAATAATGGATAGATTGGTCAACAACCAAAATAATCGTTAGTTGCAGCCCTCTTACAAAACAGCTTCATATTATTTTTATTTTTTTCGCTAATACAGCCCTGAATTAGCAGTACTGAAGTCATTAAAAGTAATGCAAACAAAAGAGACTGACTGAAACGTCGGTATGCATTGGAAAGGCGGACATTTTTTCACATTCCATATTTAGGGCGGCACGCTTTTTCGCTAACGTTGCAGTCACGTTTGCTGCTCGTTTAGTGCAGGAAGAGAGGGTAAAAACGGGCTTTTCTCACGAAAGTGTCCGCAAGCAGGAAGTATTTCTAAGCAAATGGAATTAGCTGAGGGAGACCTGAGCCTGAGGCATTGCCTGCATTTAAATGTAAATAGTTACATATAACTTTGTAAATTTCAAAAACGTATGCACAAATTTAGCAAACAATAATTTATATTTGCATTGTTAGTAATAAAAATGGTTCGTTAAACACATTTGTGGTTTCTTTTTCCTCTGTTTTTTTGTGACTTTAGGTCCCATTGTGTTAATACAGTATGTCAAAATGAAAAAAATAACTGTACAGTCACACATGTGAGGTTGTGCTGAAAATAAAAGACACCAAACAAGGCAAGATAAATAGTTTTTAAGGTGAAATATAATGGTAAAATCAAAAATACTCAAAAACGGCCAATTATACCCCAGATCCCAGAGGCTTAAGCTCCTAAAAAAATAAAAGAAGATTCGGTGTTGGTTGCAATCTGTCCATAATGTGTCTGAGAAGTGGAGGGAGATGAAGAGGCTCTGTTGTTTTCAGCAGGTTATGCTGAAGCATATTTTAAACTGAAAATGCATGTTTTGGAATTAGATGTGCTGGCCTCAGTGCTGTTTTATTGAAGTCCGGCTCCTCACTGCTTGTCTTCAGGGCGTTATTTTTTTAATATTCATTCTCCAAGCATGTTTCATGTTTCCTAACTCTTTCCATCTGCTCCTGTTCTTTCCAGGAGAGGAGGCGAGTGTATTCAAGTGTTCGGTTTCCAGGGAGACGGAGTGCAGCCGCGTGGGGAAGCAGTCGTTCATCATCACACTGGGCTGCAACAGCGTCCTGCTGCAGTTCTCCTCACCTGCAGGTACACATCAAAGCCCCAGTACAATCAGACCATTACATATATACATATGTAAGGCATACAGACAATAATCAAAATCAGAAATGGTGCTTAAACCGACCTACAAATGAAGAATTAGTTTCTTCTGTCAGGAATCATCAGAAAACCAAATCTCATTAATGTCTCTACATAGATGCATTCCTCAGTGGCCACTTTTAAATATCCCGCTCAAGCATCACATTGTCTTTGTTTTCTATGTTTGTAAGCTCAGAGGCAGCCAACATGCCGGAGTTTGTTATGTAAGCAGTGAGCTTAGCTTCTCACACACTTTCCATTTCTATGAAATGTGGAGAAGATCTAGAGAGTCTTGTCGTGCTCCAACAAAAATCCTTTTACTCCAGTGATTCAACTGATGGTTTGCTTCACCCCATCCCTGAACAATAATCATCCATCATATCAAAGCAACTGTAACAAGACTTTGCTTTAGCTACTGTTACTATTGTTCATGTTAAAGCGGTATACATGGAGATGTAGTAACAGAGACACAAGGACAAGATATTATTGGATATGCACATTTTTTTCTTCCTCTCTTACTCTCTCCGACAGCTCTAACAATAAAAGTGTTTAAGGAATGAATAAGGCCTGGGCAATGTGGCCAAAAACTCTATCATGATGGTGACGTTTCACATCAGTCAATATCGATAATTTTTGATGACCTGTCCTATTTTTTTGTCTTTTTTCATTCTTAACGATCAGGCAAAAAAAGATAGAATTTTAAATTCATGTCTGCCTTTTCAGGCAGTAAGCGTGCCCGTTCTGCACAGATTGTGTTTCCTGCAGTAGAGAACACACGTTCACTTGGCGTTGAGGAGGCCTGGACACATAAATATGAGAAGGCCAGACATGACAGTAAAGGATAGGTTTGTTTCTGGGTCCAGAATCAGGCAGCATGGTCAGACGATGTGATGGTTGGTGGCATTTCCCGGTACGTCTGGATCTCCTTTTCAGCACACTCTTCCATGGACATCATCATCCTCTACTGTGAGGCCCTCTTCATGGCATCCTCCTCAGCAAAAAGCTCCTCCAGTGGAGACTTCTTGGATTGTTTGGAAGGAAGAGGCTGCTAAACAAACACAGAACAGTTATCAGTAAAAAAACAAAAAACATATTTCATGACTGAGAAGAACATACCAAATATCATATCAGTAATCTACTTACATTCTCCTCTTCCTCCTCGCACTCAGTCTCCACACCTTCCTGGTTTCCCTCGCCCTGTGTCATACCAACCTCTTCTGCATGGTCATGGACTGCCACTGACCACAGAGAACATAATATGGAGAGGGACAGGTAGATATAGAAAGAGGGATAGAATATAAGAATAAAATTAAACAACAATGAACTGTCTTAGGCACCAGTACAGAGAGTTGTCACAGTCTATAATAGAATATGTGCTAATAAAGGCATGCGCTTAAGTGATTAACAGTAGAGTTGTTGTAGTAAGTTGATTAAAAAAGTATAAATAGTACAGCGTTAATGATTACTGTGTGGATATTGTAAAATGCAAATTAAATATAAAATGTTAAGGACTGAGGGAGATAGTATTTGTGTATGTATGACATTTCACCTGCTTAGAGTTTGCCAGTGACTTCCCCTTGATCCGTTCCCAGACTGCAGTGTTGTTGTTCATCTTATTCTTATTCTAAGGCAGTGGCTTCTTCCAAGAAGAACCTGTTGTCCTCATTCTTTAAGGCAATAAAAACAAAAATACTATTGCATCAAGCCACAGGAACAGAAGTATTTAATGCATTTTTAATCTTCATAAATTTGATAGCCTCAGTCATTACCTTGTACCGTGTAGACAGGTTTTCCCAGACCCTTTTCTTCAAGTCGGCTACAAATGCTGTGTCTCCATTTTTAGCAGCGAAGTGTTTCTCAAGCTTTTGAATGATCGGCAGGATCTGTCCGGCTGTTGGGCTTTTTTCGGTGGAAACAGAGTGTGCAGGTGTAAAGAACTCGCATCAGCCTGATGAAGTCTTCTGTCTTGGTGAAATCACCATCTGTCAGCCGATCAAGCATGTGTGTGAAAGAATACATTTTCTGAGTACAAAATATTGATTTTTTTTTTGGTCTCATTAAACAAAAGCAGCGCTATTTGACAAGTGATTTTAAATTAATTTCACTACATAATACAGCAAACCAGTGTGCTAACTTCTTTCTTAGTACCTGCACATTCTTAACTTGTTTATACATTTATATACAATTTGCATTTAACATCATCCACACAATAATCATTATTACTTTGTTTATACTATGTGTAAGAGGTGCATGCCTCCATTAGCACATACTCTATTATAGACTGACAGGTCTCTGTACTTGTGGCTAAGACTATCACTTCAGTTCACTGCTGTCTAATTTTATTCTTATATTCTATCCATTTTTCTATCTCTACCTGTCCCTCTCCATATCCTTTCTCAGGCGTTCATCGAAGTTGGCAGCTTGTATTGCAGGGTATTGTTCGAGGAATCTCTCCAGCATTAAGAAAAGAGAATTCCACCTTGTTCTCACATCGAGAATTAGTGAATGTTTAGGAAGCTCTGACACGAACAAGAAAATCACAAATACATAGAGAATTGACATCAATATAACATGCAACTTTCATATTGTGTAATTAGACAGATTAATGTAACGTTGCATTGTTTTACCAGTGTTAATACCTGCAAAATGTACATTGTGTGCAGTGAACTACTAAAAGAAAGGAATTGCTTTAATTTGATCCTTTTGGTACCCAATTAAATTCTTACTTAGGACATCCAGCTTCTCCCGTTGAACTGCCTTTGCCATCGATGACCTCTTCATCCAGACGATGATGGCCCGAATCTTTGCTGTCCACTGAGCCACTAAGCTAAGCTAACCCTAACCCTAAAGCCTGATTTATGCTTCTGCGTTGCGGCGACGGCGTAGCTACGTCGTCGACGCAGACCCCTATGCGGACCCTACGCTGTAGCCTGACGTGCGCCTCCAAAAAATCCTGACTACGCGTCACGTCGAGACGCGAACGGCAAGGACTGTGATTGGTCCGCTCAGAACGTCATTTCCAGCAATAGCTTTTCCGGTCAACAGTATAACAACACCGCCAATTTTAAAGTTTTTGTGGTACGAGCGGCAACCACATGAAAACCTGTCGTGTGCTCAAGTTCTGTCCATTCAAACGTAATCTGTCAAACAGCAGCTTCACTGTTTAGCCGGATTAGCGACACACAACGTCAACACGCAAGAGTCAGAGACACACAAACAGACACACAAGGCTGCGGACTGGTTCACACGGACAGTTAAAGACAGCGTGAATGTCATTTAATTCAACTAACAGCGAAGTAAAGGGAGAAACTTCTCGGTCAGACAGCTGTTAGCTCCGTTCACACCGCCGCCTGTCTGACTACGTTCCCTCGACGCAGAACTTCGAATGCTCAATGACGGCGTAGGATCGACGACGTAGCTACGCCGTCGCCGCGACGCAGAAGCATAAACCAGGCTTAACCCTGCTGGAGACTTTGTGTACAGACTTTGTGCTGCTAGGTTCAGTGAATGAGAAAAGCAGCTGATCTTCACAAACTCCAGCCGTTTGATAGCTACGTCCATATTGTCCGCATTATCCACTACTACTACTTTTTCAAACACGCCAAATTCTTTCAGGATGTCGCCGGTTTCCTCTGCCACGACAATACCTGTTTGGGCTTTGTACACAGCTTTTGTTGCTAGACCTTTCTGCCTCATGCTGCCTTCCACTAAATAGTGCACTGTGACAGTTAGGTAGTGGTCTTGTGTAAGGCTAGTCCAGCCGTCACAAGTAAGAGCGATGTGGTTGACCTCACTAAACTCTGAGATTATATTAGATTTTTCAACCTGGTACCAAGATGGGATCAATGTATTAGTTAAATAGTCTCTTGTGGGCGGGTGTACTTGGGGTTTATTGAATGGATCATATCCCTGCAAACACAAAAACAAACATTAGGTATATTTACTAAATTTATCTTAGCATTTAACTTTTAAACAGAGAATCATAGCAATGTGAAATAAATACACACAAACACATCTGTCAATAAAGTTAAACCTAAACTGTGACTGTAACGTTAGGTCAGGGGTAACGTTAGATAACAAGTAGCTACCAGCTAAGTTAGTTAGCTTAACGTTATTCTTAATTGCTAACGGTACCACTCTTCCACTTGCTCAGCTGACAGCTTTCCCCTTGCTGCTAGAGTGAATGGGGTGTCACGTCGTTTCTCTGCTGGCTGGGGTCGCTGGCCGGTTAACATAGCAGCAGCAGCAGGCTCAGACTGGCTAACGTTAGCATCACTCCGTGAGCTTTCAACAACTATGAACAGATTTGACACAGTTTTAGCAATTGGTAGTCTTTAACTTTAGCTAGCCTGTTAAGAATAAGACAATCATAATTTTCATGTACCAGATTATACCGTGCTGCAGGCGAAGGTGTTTTGCCATGTTTGTTGTGCAGCCTCCTTTGGCAGTAATACGTTTTTGACAGGTGTTGCACTGTGCCAATCCGTCCTTTTTCAAAATAAAATGAAGCCAGACTTTCGAGTGATGTTTTTTATGGTCCATGTTCAGACGAGTGATGTTCTTCCGGGCAGCAAAACAAAGCCCACGTAAACAAACAAAGCAAGCAGGGCGGAGGAATACAAACCCCGGAAACAAACGGAGGAAGCCGGGCGAAGTAATACAAACCGCGGAAACAAACTAGTGCGGGCATTTAGGAACCGAAAAAAATAATCAAAATTCAAACACCTTCGTAACGGTTCCGGAACCGGACGTTAGGACCCCTTTTCTATTTGGAACCGGATCCTGGTGCCCAACCCTGTCTATCAGGATGTTTTATTCCCTGGTATCTGTATCAGCATCTGCTATAAAAGTCCAGTATGAGTGGGGCTCTACCTCAAATATTAGCATGTTCAGTAGCTCACTACCTATAGCAGCAGATCAGCATAATTTTCAAAGAAACATATCATTCATTAACCACATTAGTTTGTGGGATTACAGGTTACTTACAGATTACAGAAAAGGTCAGGACTCGCCCATCCACTGTTTTAATTTTCCTCTCTTGCTGTTCCTGGACCTTACTTTAGGCAAATGTTAGCAGCTCTGTCCCACTCTTGATTTGGGAAATTTGGGACTGCCATTGTCATTACATCACCACTTTCACAACAGCCCATTAGAGGGATATCCCGGATCAGCTGACAGTGTTGCCAGGCAACAGTATTACAGAGCCCCATCCCTTGAGGCTGACGTTAGCTAGCATACTACTGCTGACAGATATTTATACTCACTAGGGCTGTCACTTTTTATTTGAAATTCAAACATTTTTTTGAACGAGGGAGGAAAAGGTCATATCAGAATGTATGACCTGGTGGTAATAAAAAATTACAGTCTTGCAACAAACTGTTTGAAGTAGTTTGCCTTGTGATCCAGCCAAGGGGGCTTCACTCAGTGCGTTTACGTGACACTCAAGAAAACCGAATTACTGGGTTAGTCTGACTATGATCGGATTTTTAAAATGCATGTCTACACCTTAGTCTGTCTAAAATCGGACTGGATCGGATTTCTCTATTCGAATTAAAACACCTAGATTATTCGATTGATAGTCGCTAGGGCTGCACGATATGAGGAAAATCTGCGATGTGCGATAACACTGTTAAATATTGCGATGACGATATAAGTTGTGATAATAAACAAATATTGAAGTGTGCATATCAGCTTTATATTAAGCTTTTAGCCAAACTTACCAAATTTCTTGTCTGAAATGGAAAATGTAGGCCTATTTATAACTCTATAACCCTCTGTAGGCCTCTAGGCCTATTTAACATTATTAAGAATAAAAATATATATTTTTACTGCACTGCAGACTAGTGCATTAATTAAATATTCAAGGGCTGTCAATATAAATGTGTTATAATTCTGGCAATCAATTTGAAAACCATAACCTAAAAAGAAACATTTAGATTAAATCAATTTAATCACATTACCCTTTTTGACCCTAATCACCTCCCATAACTTGATAGCTTGTTGTTTACCGTCCTGAGCATAAACATATATACATAGACGCCCCATGGAGCGCTGGACCGTACGTCAACGTCGCCACCATATTGGAGGAGGCAGATCCGCCTCGTGACCTAATACAAGTCAATAGAGTGAACTTTATAAAGCTCCTTCTACAAAATGCTATAAGTTAATGTCTCTCATTTACACATTCACACACGTACGGATATATTCAGGAAACAGAGAGGAACCAAAAACAATGTCTGAGGATCTGGGGATTCTAAACGTGAACTACCCCGTATATATGTTCAGTATACAGGTCGGCACCAAACCATTTTATAATGTTTTTATGAGTGTTAACAGCTGCTAATGTATGTAACGCTGTTACTGTGATGATACATAACAGTTAAATATTGAATCTGTGTTATAATAACCACATCCTGACATGTAAATGAGACATCTGTCTACCATGCTGTCAACTTGGTTAATCTAATTTAACTTTAAATATGGACAACTGACTGTATAATATATGAATCAGAAATTCCAGCGTTACAGCTGCTCCCATTCAAAGTCAAGAATATGCAGAAAAATAGTACTACTACTACTACTACTACTACTACTACTACTACTACTACTACTACTAATAATAATAATAATAATAATAATAATAATTAGAAAAATTTGCATTTCCTACGAAAATACAGTGTGAATGCTGAAGTCTGAAGCGAAATCTGCTGAATGTACTGCCGAAAAGCTGAAAAAGTTGAAAAGATCAAGGCCGAAAGAGTTTAAAAAGTTGAACATGTTGATAGCTGAACAGTTTCTGTGGCTGAACATGAAGCTGAATGTATAAAGAAGCTCAAAAGGCAATATTTTTAAAAGATGAAACGACACAAAAGCTGAAGCGGGCCGAGAGACTTGAAAAAGTTGAACATTTTAATTGCTGAACATCACGTTGAATGTTTGAAGGAGCTGAAAAGGCAGAAAGATGAATATCTGAAAAGGCTAAAAAGCTGTAGACTAAGAGGGCTGAAAGAGGTTAAAAATGAGAAAAAAAGACTAAAAAGGCCAAACAGTTGTGGAATAACAGGGTTGAAATAGCTTAAAAAGGTGAAAAAAGATGGAAAAGGCAGAGAAGTTAGAGAGTAAGAGGACAGAAAGAGCATAAAAATGTGAAAAAAGACTGAAGAGGTGGAAAGTTAAAGGCAGAAAGAGCTTAAAATGGCTGCATCGTCTATGTAAAGTAAAAGATGTGGGATCCAAATCCAGCTGAAGAAAAGTCTTTCTCCAGATTTTCCAGCTGCTCCCCACTCGAAAGATGATGTCATCCACTCGAGCTCAGGCACTACACATGCACTCTTGAGATACACACGCGGGAGAAGTAGGAGAGCCAGAGATTAAGAAATCCCTATTAGAATGAATGGGAAAACACCTCCCAAACTCTTGCGATTTTTAAAAAAAACTGTAATGGTTATGGCCAAAATATTTATATGCTGAGTGAGAGGAGACATGGCTGAACGCGCTCATGTCGTTTTTATTTCTGTCGAGTGAGAAATGAGGGCACAGGAGCGAGAGACAAATCAGGTACCGTCTGCTCTCGGACAGAAATTTAGGCTCAAAATTAACATTGCGGCTTATGGGACGATACTTGAACTTCATGTCGCTCTTGGACTTCTAAATCCAAAACCGTAAGTCGTACATCTGAAACGAGACCATCAGCTGAAAGCCGACAAGATTTCCTACATTTCTATGCATATATTGTTTATGTCAAGTAAAAGATTTGGGACCAAAATCAAGCTGAAGAGACTTTTCGCTCCTATCTTCGAAAGCCGCTCTCCACTGTGGCGATGATGTCACCCACTCTAGCCGACACAACACACACCCATTATAAAATCAGAAGAGGAGCTAAAAGTTCCTAAAACTAAAACTGCGATATTTTCAAAACCGTACTACATTTTTAAAAACTGAATACAGTGTCAATAGTTCAAGTTTCGCTGACTCGTTTAAAGTTTGAATGGTGTCTCTCGCTCAACGTATGAGGAATAAGATGAGGTTGAAAGGCGATGAGTTTTCAAGAGGATTTGAAGATTTTCCCATTTTAATCGATGTTAAATTTCTTTTGGAAAAAGCTGAATAATTGAAAAAGTTGAAAAGCTGAAGGTTGAAAGAGCTGGACGAGCTGAACATTTTAATATTTGAATAGCTGAACGTATGCTGAAATTATAGCAGAATGAAATTTGAAAAAATCCCCATAAGGATGAATGGGGAAAATTTGGCAGAAAAAGCTGAATATTTCCAAAAGTATAATGGTTAGAAACGAGAAAAATACAAGCAGTAATGTCCTTTAAAAACTGAACATTTTGATATTTGAATGGTTTGAATCGGTCAAGATTTGTAGGAGAAGATAGCGGACAAAAAATGCACGGAAGAAGAATAATAACTAGAAAAATTGCATTTCCTGCGAAAATACAGTGTGAATGCTGAAGGATGAAGCGAAATCTGCTGAATGTACTGCCGAAAAGCTGAAAAAGTTGAAAAGTTCAAGGCCGAAAGAGTTCAAAAAGTTGAACATGTTGATAGCTAAACAGTTTCTATAGCTGAACATGAAGCTGAATGTATAAAAAAGCTCAAAAGGCAGAAAGATGAATATTTTTAAAACATGAAACGTCAGAAAAGCTGAAGTGGGCTGAAAGACTTGAAAAAGTTGAACATTTTAATTGCTGAACATCAAGTTGAATGTTTTAAGGAGTTGAAAAGACAGAAAGATGAATATCTGAGAAGGCTAAAAAGCTGTAGACTAAGAGGGCTGAAAGAGGTTAAAAAGGTGATAAAAGACTGAAAAGGCCCAACAGTTGTGGAACAACAGGGTTGAAAGAGCTTAAAAAGGTGAAAAAAGATTGAAATGGCAGCAAAGTTGGAGAGTAAGAGGACAGAAAGAGCATAAAAATGTGAAAAAAGACTGAAGAGGTGGAAAGTTAAAGGCAGAAAGAGTTTAAAAAGACTGAAAAGGCAGAAAAGTTGGAGATTAAGACGACAGAGAGAGCATAAAAATGTGAAAAAAAGACTGAAGAGGTGGAAAGTTAAAGGCAGAAAGAGCTTAAAAAGGCGAAAAAAGACTGAAAAGATGGAAAGTGAAAGGCAGACAGAGCTTACAAAGGTGAGCAAAGACTGAAAAGGCAGAAAAGTTGTAGAGTAAGAAGACAGAAAGAGCTTAAAAATGTGAAAAAAGACTGAAGAGGTGGAAAGTTAAATGCAGAAAGAGCTTAAAAAGGTGAAAAAAGACTGAAGAGGTGGAAAGTTAAAGGCAGAAAGAGCTTAAAAAGGTGAAAAAAGAGTGAAAAGGCAGAAATGTTGTGGAGTAACAGAGTTGAAAGAGCTTAAAAAGGTGAAAAAAGACTGAAAATGTGGAAAGTTAAAGGCAGAAAGAGCTTAAAATGGCTGCATCGTCTATGTAAAGTAAAAGATGTGGGATCCAAATCCAGCTGAAGAAAAGTCTTTCTCCAGATTTTCCAGCTGCTCCCCACTCAAAAGATGATGTCATCCACTCGAGCTCAGGCACTACACAGGCACTCTTGAGATACACATGCGGGAGAAGTAGGAGAGCCAGAGATGAAGAGATCCGTATTAGAATGAATGGGAAAACACCTCCCAAACCCCTGCGATTTTTGAAAAAACTGTAATGGTTATGGCAAAAATATTTACATGATGAGTGAGAGGAGACATGGCTGAACTCGCTCATGTCGTTTTTATTTCTGGCGAGTGAGAAATGAGGGCACAGGAGCGAGAGACAAATCAGGTACCATCTGCGATCCTCCAGAAATTTAGCCTCAAAATTAACATTGCGGCTTATGGGACGATACTTGAACTTCATGTCGCTCTTGGACTTCTAAATCCAAAACCGTAAGTCGTACATCTGAAACGAGACCATCAGCTGAAAGCCGACAAGATTTCCTACATTTCTATGCATATATTGTCTATGTCAACACCTCAACTGATTATAAGGCAGCCTGCAAGTCAAATATCAATAATTTACAGTGTGACTGAACGAATATTATATAAACAATTTCTATCCTGATGAGAGAGACAGGGCTACTTTTCCACCCTCAGTCCCAGGCAACAGTTAGAAAATCAGCAAGGCATTGTCTATCTGAACTGAAAACTGCTATTAACTGCAGCGAACGGACGTTGGCTGTCTTTTCAGAACTCCTTCACGCGCTCGTCAGTTATCAGTTAAGTTAGCGTTAGCGGTTAAGCTAGCAACGTTGCCATCGTGTAGCCAACAATAAAGGCTTTGCCTAACAAGAAAAACTCTGCACCCATTGATTCATGTTTACTCTCGTATGAATTAACACAACTTTGAATGTACTGCTAAAACAATAAACCTGTATTTCGACCGTTCATACTTGCTGGCCATGACGGCCGTGCTTACCTGACTGACAGCATACAGCGACTGAAGTAACGTCCGGTCCGCCCGGCTGCTCCAACAAAGTTTGAGTGTGGCGTTCAGGGGCCACTCGGAAATTCTGGTGTTGAACCTCTGAAAGCGATCCCCAAACCCTGCAATATCTCATAGAGCACGTGGTAAAACTTTTGCCGAATGAACAACCGTATCCAAGTAATAAAGGATGTGCTGTACACTGCATTTCACAATGTTTATACAGTTTCTACTAAAAGAAACAAATTTCAAAATTGAGTGTTTTGTAAGGGAGTCCGGCGAAGAAGTAGCAGGGTTTTACAGCCTTGTTGCAAACTAACTGACACATTCACAATGAAGCAAAAATCGTAATGCATGCTACTTAATGCCGAATTCCAAAGAAAAGCACAAATGAGATCAAATGTGTCGTTTCAACATTTTTATCAAGTTTCTCCTCGTGATGCAACAAACCTTAAAATAACTCGATTTATAAGGTGGTCTGAGCTTTGCCGTAGTGACAGTCATCACATACACACACACAACACACACACACCAGAGATGGAAATTAGCACCCGCAACCCGCAGGTGAATTTGTGCGCTGGCGGGTGAATTTAATCAGTTTACCAGCCACTATGGCGGCCTTATTCCAGTCAGATCTGATCCAATTAATCTTAATGATCGATATCTTGGTTAAGGCATAACAGTGCGCTTTCCACAACGCAAAACTCGGATCTTGTCAAGTGCGGTTACTAGCCGGTTCACTAATAATGCGGCCCTGATACTGCATCCAAAGGCGGATCAGCGAAATAATGTCCCCCCTCTCCACATCTGAAAAACTGTAAGGGTTATCACCAACATATTTAGATTTTATAAAGTTGAAATGGTGTCTGTAGCTCACAAGAAAGATGAATATTTAAAAAGCTGAAAAGTCAGAAAAGCGCAAGGGGCTAAAACAGCTTTTCAGGCAAGTTTCAACACCAATATGCATGATTTAACGAGAGAAATTGCGATTTCCGGGTGATGAGGAAAGTTAAAGGCAGAAAGAGCTTAAAAAGGTGAAAAACGACTGAAAAAGGCCGAAAAGTTGCAGAGTATGGCGGCAGAAAGAGATTAAAAAGGTGAAAAAAGGCTGAAAGGTGAAAAGTTAAAGGCAGGAACAGCTTGAAATGGCTGCAGACATGCTGCAGCAGGACCAGGGACAGAGACGAAAATGTCCCCCATAAGAAATGAATGGGAAAACACCTCCCAAACTCCTGCGATTTCTGAAAAAACTGTGAGGGTTATCGCCAAAATAATTATATGGTGAGTGAGAGGAGACATGGCTGAACGCGCTCATGTTGTTTTTATTTCTGTCGAGTGAGAAATGAGGGCACAGGAGCGAGAGACAAATCAGGTACCGTCTGCTCTCGGACAGAAATTTAGGCTCAAAATTAACATTGCGGCTTATGGGACGATATTTGAACTTCATGTCGCTCTTGGGCTTCTAAATCCAAAACCGTAAGTCGTACATGTGAAATGAGACCATCAGCTCAAAGCCCACAAGATTTCCTACATTTCTATGTATATATTGTCTATGTCAAGTAAAAGGTGAGGGATCAAACTCAAGCTGAAAACAAGTTTGAACATTTTTTTCGACGCAGCTCTACACTCTGGCGTGCGGCAGTTGGTGATGTCACTCACTCTAGCCGACGCAATACACACCCATTATAAACGCAGAAGACGGGCTAAAAGTCGCTCAACCTAAAATTGCGATTATTTCAAGACCGTACAAGATTTTTAAAAACTGAATACAGGTCCAATAGTTCAAGATCTGCTGAGTGCTTTAAAGTTTGAATGGTGTCTCTCGCTCAATGTATGAGGAGCAAAAAGAGGTGAAAGGCGATGAGTTTTGAAGACGATTTGAAGCTTTTCCCATTTGCGGCAATGTTAAATTTTTTTGGGAAAAAGCTGAATTTCTGGAAAAGTTGAAAAGTTAAAAAGCTGAAAAGCAGAGGGTTGAAAGAGCTGAACAAGCTGAACATTTTAACATTTGAATGGTTTAAATAGCTGAACGTATGCTGAAGTTATAGCAGAAAGAAATTTGAAAAATTCCCCATAAGGATGAATGGGAAAAACTTTGCAGAAAAAGCCTAATATTTCCAAAAGTATAAAAGATAGAAAAGCCAAAAGTAATGGCCAGCATGTCCTTAAAAAGCTGCACATTCTGATAGTTGAATGGTTTCTATAGCACAAGGTTTGAGGGAGAAGAAGAGGTTAAAAGTCGAGGAGTTTTGAAGATTTTCCCATTTGCGGCAATGTTAAATTTTTTTGGGAAAAAGCTTAATTGCTGAAAAAGTTGAAAAGCTGAAAAGTACAAGGCCTAAAGAGCTGAAAAGGCTGAACATTTTAATATTTGAATGGTTTGAATAGCTGAAGGTATGCTGAAGTTATAGCAGAATGAAATTTGAAAAAATCCCCATAAGGATGAATGGGAAAAATTTTGCAGAAAAAGCTTAATATTTCGAAAAGTATAATAGTTAGAAAAGCCAAAACTTTAATAAATTCCCGAAGAACAATAGTGTGAATGCTTGCAGCATTCACACTAATAATAATAACTAGACAATTCCCCGCCGGGGAATCGCGAGAGTGGGCTGTGCGCTTTGCCCCGCGATGAACAAAAACTACGAAAGCTAAAGCAAAAGTTGAATCCCACGTTGATAATTTGGACTTTTATCTACATTTTAAAGTTTGAACGGTGTGTCTCGGTCAAAGTTTGCCAGAGATGTTGATGTTTGAAATCTTCCTTTCGATCTTTTCACCTGGTCTCACTCACTTTGTGTGTGTGTGTGTTTGTGTGCATGTGAATGTGTGTGTGTGTGTGTGTGTATGTGTCTCTCTGTCTCTCTGTGTCTATGTGTCTGCGATTTTTTGACCTCGTCCCATTCATTCCTTATGGGAAAGTTTACGTTGCGAAAACATGAACGTTCTAGAAAACTGATTAATAATCTGTGTGTGTGTGTGTGTGTGTATTTGTGTGTCTGCGACTCTTTTGACCTCGTCCCATTCATTCCTCATGGGAAAGTTTATGAAGGTTTTCGCGACTTACGTCGCGAAAACATGAATATTCTCTGTCTGTCTGTCTGTCTGTCTGTCTGTCTGTCTGTGTGTCTTAGGGTGACCATATTCTGAATCCCCAAAAAGAGGACACTGCTACGCGGCAAAATTTTGAGGGTTTTTCAGGTCAGGTCGAGTGTTTTTTACGTGCTTCTAACTCAGTTAAACGCATATTCTGAATTCCCAAAAAGACACTTAACCAGGCCTCTTGGAGATACTGAAAAATACTCACACAAAGTTGCGTTTATAAACAATATATTCATTTATCTAGGTCGTTAGAGCCTTTGTTTGCCACAGACACATACTTTGGTCATACAAACTCTGGTCTCTCTACTGTTTTGTTGTATATATTATTATTGTTTATAGTATATTTTGCATATTTTGTTTTGTTGTATATATTATTATTGTTTATAGTATATTTTGCATATTTTGTTTTGTTGTATATATTATTATTGTTTATAGTATATTTTGCAGATTTTGTTTTGTTGTATATATTATTATTGTTTATTGTTTATTGCACACTGTGCATTGTATATATACACTATGTATATATTGCCTTCTATTTATGTTATGTACAAAGTGTTTTATTTGCGGACCCACTACTGCTGTAACAAAATAATTTCCCAGTCTGGGATCATTAAAGTAATTCTATCTGACAGTACACTCTGCTTCCCATTTTTCACGACCCTGGCGAAAACACGGGTACTTTTTCCGCATTTCGTCTGTAAAAGTGCATTTGCGTTTCGGCATTTCTCCCTTTTCTTTCGCTCACCGGCAGACAGCGCATGCGTGCGTCGCGTCAGTGGCTTTTCTTCGAACTGAGCGGAGGAGCAGAGCAGCAGAGAGCTCTGATGATGCACTGCACTGTTTTATAATGAATGAATACACGTTCCGGGGTTCGGCGTGGAACTCCGCCTCTCAGAGTGTGTTTCCAAGTGAACCAGTTAACGTGTATGGTGAATACAATGGTCTGTGATGCGAAGATAAAGTGCACGCTACACAAACTCAAAACCCCGGACATTTGAAGGATTTTATAAACTCCCCCCGGACACGCCGGACAGCCCCCCAAAAGAGGACATGTCCGGGTAAAAGAGGACGTATGGTCACCCTAGTGTGTCTGCATGTGAGTGTGTGTGCTTGTGTGTGTGTGCATGTGTGTCTGTCTGTGTGTCTGTCTGTGTGTCACTCTCTCTGTTGGCCCAGCTGATCGCGGTTGCTAGGTGACGGTTGGTGAGGGCCCGTAGCAACGGCCGTCCCAGGCTGATTTGAGAGCGATTTCTGCCTCAAATCTAGGACGTCAAACTAGTGCTATTTAGTCAAAATCATACATGCTGTCGGCAATTTTTTTTCACGATCGCGCTAAAAAGGCCTTAAAGAAGACACTCATGAAGTTTCGTGGTCCTAGTTTCAGAAATGTGGAAATAAGAGCGAGTTTAAAAAAGGTGCAGTTTTGAAAATCCTCCTCCCGATTTACATTGGAGTGAATGGGATTGTTGAGAGCTACTCTTGTCGGTTGGAGGCCAATATTTCAAAAACCGTACATCCTACCGATAAAGTAGACACGTTGGGAGAAAGAAGACAGGTGTGGCTACAACTTTGGAATATATCACTGTTTTTGAGTGATATTTGTGGCTGGGATCATCATGGAAAGAGAAAATTTCTGAGATAATTTTTTAGTTTCTGCCACTGTGTCAGTTGGCCCCTGCCACTCTGCTGCACGAACATTCCGCCATACACACTCATTGAAAACCCTGAATTTTTCCAAAATCACTCACCATCATTAAGGGGTCAGAGTTCAAAAACTATACATCGTAGGAAAAAAGTTCAAATACAACTCAAATAGATAAGACTTGTGCCTACATTTTAAAGTTTGAATGGTGTTTCTAGGTGAACGTATGCCAGAGCAGGAGATGCTTGAAAAACGTCGCAGATTTGCGACTTTTTTGACCTCCTCCCATTCATTCCTTATGGGAAATTTTGCGCAGTTTTTCGCGTCTTACGACGCGAAAAATTAATATTTCGGAAAACTGAATAATAGCTCACCGAGTCAGATCGAGCCGCACATTTTGATATATTTTTTGTTTGTGTGCGCTCAACGGTGTGGGAGGAGATAGCGACAGAAAAACCTAGGAGGGGGAATAATAACTAGACAATTCCCCGCCGGGGAATCGCGAGAGTGGGCTGTGTGCTTTGCCCCGTGACGAACAAAAACTACAAAAGCTAAAGCAAAAGTTGAATCCCACGTTGATAAATTGGACTTTTATCTACATTTTAAAGTTTGAATGGTGCGTCTCGGTCAAAGTATGCCAGAGATGTCAATGTTTGAACTCTTCCTTTCGATCTTTTCACCTGGTCTCATTCACTTTGTGTGTGTGTGTTTGTGTGCATGTGAGTGTGTGTGTGTGTGCGTGTCTCTCTGTGTCTGTGTGTCTGCGACTTTTTGATCTCGTCCCATTCATTCCTTATGGGAAAGTTTATGCAGGTTTTCGCGACTTACTTCACGAAAACATGAACGTTCTAGAAAACTGATTAATAATCTGTGTGTGTCCGTCTGTGTGTGTGTGTGTGTGTGTGTATTTGTGTGTCTGCGACTTTTTTGACCTCGTCCCATTCATTCCTTATGGGAAAGCTTATGCAGGTTTTCGCGAAAACATGAACGTTCTGGAAAACTGATTAATAATCTGTGTGTGTCCATCTGTGTGTGTGTGTGTGTGTGTGTGTGTGTGACGACTGTTGAGAGCTACTCTTGTCGGTTAGGGACAGTTAATTCAAAAAGCGTAAATCCTACCGATAAAGTAGAAACATTGAGAGAAAGAAGACACCTGTGGCTACAACTTTGGAAAATATAAATTTTTTTGAGTGACATTTGTGGCCGGGAGCATGATGTAAACAGAAAAAAGCAGAGGAAATTTTTGAGTTTCTGTCACTCTGTCAGTTGGCTCTCTCACTCTGCTGCATGAAAATTCCGCCATACACACCCATTGAAAACCCTGAATCTTTCCAAAATCACTCACCGTCGTTAAGGGGTCAGAGTTCAAAAACTCTACATCGTAGGAAAAAAGTTCAAATACAACTCAAATAGACAAGACTTGTGCCTACAGTTTAGCTCTGCTATAGAGGTGTCCATAGTGGGCTGGCGAGCACAGCCCACTAACTAGACAATTCCCCTCCGGGGAATCGCGAGAGTGGGCTGTGTGCTTTGCCCCGTGACGAACAAAAACTACAAACGCTAAAGCAAAAGTTGAATCCCACGTTGATAAATTGGACTTTTATCTACATTTCAAAGTTTGAATGGTGCGTCTCGGTCAAAGTATGCCAGAGATGTCAATGTTTGAACTCTTCCTTTCGATCTTTTCACCTGGTCTCATTCACTTTGTGTGTGTGTGTTTGTGTGCATGTGAGTGTGTGTGTGTGTGTGTGTGTGTGTGTCTCTCTGTGTCTGTGTGTCTGCGACTTTTTGATCTTGTCCCATTCATTCCTTATGGGAAAGTTTATGCAGGTTTTCGCGACTTACTTCGCGAAAACATGAACGTTCTAGAAAACTGATTAATAATCTGTGTGTGTCCGTCTGTGTGTGTGTGTGTGTGTGTGTGTGTGTGTGTGTGTGTGTGTGTGTCTGCGACTTTTTTTTGACCTCATCCCATTCATTCCTTATAGGAGAGTTTACGCAGGTTTTCGCGACTTACGTCGCGAAAACATGAACGTTCTAGAAAACTGATAAATAATCTGTGTGTGTCCATCTGTGTGTGTGTGTGTAGTTGTGTGTCATTCATTCATTCATTCCTCATGGGAAAGTTTATGAAGGTTTTGGCGACTTACGTCACGAAAACATGAATATTTTCTGTCTGTCTGTGTTTGTGTGTGTGCGTGGCTGCATGTGTTTGTGTGCATGTGTGTCTGCCTGTCAGTCACTCTCTCTGTGGGCCCAGCTGATCTCGGTTGCTAGGTGACAGTTGGTGAGCGCCCGTAGCAACGGCCGGTCCCAGGCAGATTTGAGACTAATTTCTGCCTCAAATCCAGGACGTCAAACTGATGCTACTGACTCAAAATCATACATGATATCGGCAATTTTTTTTCACGATCGAGCCAGAAAGGCCTTAAGGAAGACACTCATGAAGTTTCGTGGTCCTAGCTTCAGAAATGTGGAAATACGAGCGAGTTTAAAAAAGCTGCAGTTTGGAAAATCCTCTTCCCGATTTACATTGGAGTAGATACGACTGTTGAGAGCTACTCTTGTCGGTTAGGGACAGTTAATTCAAAAAGCGTAAATCCTACCAATAAAGTAGAAACATTGAGAGAAAGAAGACACCTGTGGCTACAACTTTGGAAAATGTTAATTTTTTTGAGTGACATTTGTGGCCGGGAGCATGATGTAAACAGAAAATAGCAGAGGAAATTTTTGAGTTTCTGTCACTCTGTCAGTTGGCTCTCTCACTCTGCTGCATGAAAATTCCGCCATACACACCCATTGAAAACCCTGAATCTTTCCAAAATCACTCACCGTCATTAAGGTGTCAGAGTTCAAAATCTATACATCGTAGGAAAAAAGTTCAAATACAACTCAAATAGACAAGACTTGTGCCTACATTTTAAAGTTTGAATGGTGTTTCTAGGTGAACGTATGCCAGACCAGGAGATGTTTGAAAATCGTTGCAGATATGCGACTTTTTTGACCTTGTCCCATTCATTCCTTATGGGAAATTTATCGCAGTTTTTCGCGACTTACGTCGCGAAAAATTAATATTATGGAAAGCTGAATAATAGCACACCCTGTCAGATCGAGCCGCACGTTTTGATATATTTTTTGTTTGTGTGCGCTCAACGGTGCGGGACAAGTTAGCGACAGAAAAACCTAGGAGGGGGAATAAGAAGAGGCGCGGTGAATATCAATAGTGGGCTGGCGAGCACAGCCCACTATGGACACCTATAGCTTTGCTATAGAGGTGTCCATAGTGGGCTGGCGAGCACAGCCCACTAATAATAATAATAGTAATAATAATAATAATAATAATAATAATAATAATAATAATAAACCCCAGAAGGACAATAGTGTGAATGCTTGCAGCATTCACACTAATAATAATAAACTCCAGAAGAACAATAGTGTGAATGCTGTGTCAGAATTCACACTAATAAACTCCAAAAGAACAATAGTGTGAATGCTGAGTCAGCATTCACACTAATAAACCCCAGAAGGACAATAGTGTGAATGCTGTGTCAGCATTCACACTAATAATAATAATAATAATAATAATAATAATAATAATAATAATAATAATTATAAACCCCAGAAGGACAATAGTGTGAATGCTGTGTCAGCATTCACACTAATAATAATAATAATAATAATAATAATAATAATAATAATAATAAACCCCAGAAGGACAATAGTGTGAATGCTGTGTCAGCATTCACACTAATAATAATAATAATAAACCCCAGAAGGACAATAGTGTGAATGCTGTGTCAGCATTCACACTAATTAGAAGAGGCGCGAGCACAGCCCACTAATAAGAAGACGCGCGGTGAATATCAATAGTGGGCTGGCGAGCACAGCCCACTAATAATAATAAACCCCAGAAGGACAATAGTGTGAATGCTGCAAGCATTCACACTATAATAAACTATGGTGCATATTTATAATAGTAGCCTGCTGCAACTTTACTTTTTTTTTTTTTTTTTTTTTTTTTTTTTTTTTTTTTTACCATGAAATGTTGTTGTATACCATATGTTATAATGTTCTGTCATGGAGTATATCTCTTCACTGCTGAAAAAAGAAAGCAGCTCACTGCTGTTGCAGTTTATGATCTTGATTTGCAGACTTGATTTTTGTCGCCATGATTATTATTATTAGTACTTAGATCATCAAAAATCACTGTATTTATAAAAACGACATTGGTGTTTTTTATTCACACAGATGCCACATTTACATGTCAGGATGTGGTTAAGGACAGAATAAATATTTAACTTTGATGTATCATCACAGTAACAGCGTTACATCCATCAGCAGCTGTAAATGCTCATAAAAACATTATAAAATGGTTTGGTGCCGACCTGTATACTGAACATATACCGAGTAGTTAACGCTTATAATCCTCAGAGAACATTACAGACGTTGTTTTTGGTTCCTCTCTGTTTCCTGAATGTATCCATACGTGTGAATGTGTAAATGAGAGACATTAACTTGTAGCACTTTGTAGAAGGAGCTTTATAAAGTTCTCTCCATTGACTCGTATTAGTTCATGGGGCGGATCTGCCTCCTCCAATATGGCGGCAACATTAATGTATCGCAACAGAGGGCCAACCCGCTCAACGAGGCGTCTATGTATATGTCTATGGTCCTGAGTCCTCTGACACACAAACTAGGAGAATGATGAGTGAGCAGATATCCCCTGCTCTGCTGAACGGATCATTTCATTATAAAACGTTTATAAATGAACCTTTTGATTAAACTAGTTGTTGCACCGTCGCAGTGATTAACGCTCTTTACATCAAAGCATGTGAGCATGTTGCTAACGTTAATGATGCTAGTGGTGTTTTCCCAGTGTAACAGAGCCGACAGTTACTGCACCTTTACATCAGAGAACAAATGAAATATATCACCATTCAACATTACGTTGTTGAAGGTTCCTGTGACCGATAAGTACTTGATTACTTTGAAACACTAACACTGGCCAACTGCTTGGT
Organism: Diplodus puntazzo; assembly: GCA_963678695.2. Classification (NCBI taxonomy): domain Eukaryota; kingdom Metazoa; phylum Chordata; class Actinopteri; order Spariformes; family Sparidae; genus Diplodus; species Diplodus puntazzo. The sequence goes on from OZ023174.1 coordinate 28,827,019, forward strand.
AGTGTGACCGAGACCACCGTCTCTCTGTCCTGAACCCCCGGGTTAAAGGGATAGTTCAGGTTTTTCGAAGTGGGGTCATATAAAGTACATATCTATAGTCGGTCTGTTCCCTACCGTAATCACCGGTCAGCGCAGCCTCAGTTTGGAGAAGTAGAGAGCCACTCCAGCCCCAACTACCCCTTTAACCTCCCCCTGCTGCGGGCCTCCGTTAAATACTAAGCAGAGTCTCCCATGTATGTTCTCTCCATGTTGTCTCGCTTCGCCCTGCCGCTCCTGGTGCCGCAGTCCACAGCGCGCATGGTGCGTGTAAATAAAATGATTTTTCTTATTCATCGCGTGTCAGGCAGTCTTTTGCGATGTGTTTATCGCACATGTTCGTATCGCGATGACGATGAAAATTCGATTTATTGTGCAACCCTAACAGTCGCATTACTCGTGCATGTATACGTTACATCGGATTGGATTTGGATTTTGCGTTCTGCACAAGCTCGAGATTTTTTTTCCGGGGCCGTGAGCCAGAAGTAGAAGGACGGTGACGGTGGCGTTGGCATCTTTCCTCCGAAATAACCGCAAGCGAGAGCACCATTGTGCATCTAGTTTGTGTAATTGTCATGTACACCATATACGAAATGTACAAAGATGTAGCTTCATCTTGCTCTTCGTTCTTGAATGCAGAGGCAGAGTTTGTTGTTGTTGGTGACGTAAAGAGGTCAGCCGGAGGTGGCTCTAATACCACTAGTTGAAATGGGTACAGTGCCACCTATTGTAATGGGGTATGACATGCTTCAGCCAATAATTCGATTTTCTCACCGGCATGTATACTCAGACAATTGCAGTTGTCCGATTGAGTAGCATAGTCGAACTATGGCTGTAATCCGACTAAACTGTGCATGTAAACGTACTGACTATCAGCTTGACCCATTGCATGCCCTATTGACACTTGACCTATCAATTCAGCTAGTAATGTTACATTCTTTGCCACTAAAATGAAGGAAGAAACCTGATTTCACAGTAGGTAAGGAGTGTGAGCCCGGCCTTAGTCCTAATCCTTAAATCCTTTTCTTTTTTAAAGGTCCCATATCATGAAAAACATGTTTTTCTCCGGTCTCTACATATATAAGCTGGTCCTCCCTGAGCCTGCCAACTCCCAGAATGAGAAAAACAAGCGATTCCTGCATGGTCTCTGCAGGCCACCCACTTGTAAAACGGCGCTCCTACAGGGTGTTCAGATTCTGCTCCTTTCGTTACGTAACGAAAGGAGTCATTATCATAGGCCGACCTCCTCTGCGCAGTGATAGGAGATATCTGAGAGGGGGGCGTTCATCCCCGAGGTGAAGTTTGGTGTGTCCTGTCGTGAGACAGCAGCATATCGCAATGTCGTCGCTCAAAGCTGCACACGCAAATAGCTCTGTTGGTGGTTGTAAAAATCAACATCAGTGCCTATATTCTGTCCCAGCTACAGAACAACAGAAGAGACAGTGGTTGCGTCTCATGTTTTAATGACAACGTGCCAGCTGCGGTTCGTGTTAGCTTGTGTGTGTGTGCTAACCACTTCACATCAGACTGCTTCAGTAACGAGGGTCAGTACAAAGCTGGCTTTGCCTCGACACTGACCCTCGTAAAAGGATCAGTCCCACCCATACCGGACCCAGTGACTGCACCCGAGCCACTGAAAAGTGTCACCGCGGTTTGATAGTATTTACAGTTGCCTGCGAGTTTGGAGAAGTCCGCTGGAAATAAGCTAACTAGTTATGATGCGGTCCACTATGCAATGGCGTTTGAAGCGAGTTTGATGTTAATGATATTACGATGGAGCTTGGTTGTCACAGTAAAAAGTCTGGAAACGTGCAGACTGGAGACAGTGTCCAAGAGTTTGGAGACTGTGTTGGAGACAAACATGCTTTCGCTAGCTGTTAGCCATTAGCTACCTGGCAGTAACTGTAACAACACATACGAACAAACGAACATTACTCAGGCACACTATCCATTCTGAAACGTCCTGCTGTAGCCACAGAGTCTGTACTTCTTCAGGAGCCTCTCCTTCTGGGTCCGATTCTGGGTAAAACTGGTTCGGTTGAACGAAAAAATCTCCGCGAGCCATAGCGTTGCATCCACCATAAACATTAGCGCATGCTACTGCTAACGCACGGGGAATCCTCTCCCTGAGAGTGAGGTAGCAGGCAGGGCTCTCCAAGTAGGCGTTGACAGACGGAGCTCATTAGCATTTAAAGGTGCAGGCACAGAAACAGCCTGCTCTGAATAGAGCTCTGTAGAGCGACCTTTAGACAGCTGAAATTCAGGACCACGCATGGGTTTGGGGTAATGCATATCAAATAAAGAGTTTTTGGACTTCTGACAGCTGTGTGAAATTGATGAAAAACAGTGTAATATGGGACCTTTAATGTCAAAAGTGAAGAATACTGTTTGGAAATATGAACAAAAAAGCATAGTCTTTGTCCAGATACATACACTAAACTGTGTATGCATTGTCTCCTTTGTAAGGTGTGACCTTCAAGTGTTGATTCCTGTGCGTGAAAGGTGCTGTTTTAAATAAACTCTACTTAAATACTTCCTGTATTCTCTGCTTCAGACTTTCAGTCCTTTTATAACGTCCTGAAGAACAGTCGTGGGCACAGCAGTGAACGCTCAGCGTTCAGTGACAGAACAGAGGAGTCGTCTGCTGTACAGTACTTCCAGGTGAGAGAAACACAAACAAACCACCCTACTGCTCTTTGGGGTTCCATATATAAAGCCGACTTCAGGTTCACTCAAACATTAGTGTGTTTTAGTTTTTTACTCTTCTTTTTTTTCTTTTGTTTTTGTATTATTTAATGACAGGTTTTGAATCCAGTCTGCAGTCTTTATCAAACATAGAACAGTTGTCTCCTATTAATTGCCACCATGCTGACGTTGTTCTTGGCTGACTATTTATAGTTTCACAACTTTCAATAGAAATATTCTTTAAGGAAAAGTCTATTGGAACCTTTTGAATTATTTTTGTTTTGTTGAATTGTTTTTGTTATAAAACAACTGTAACTCAGCTCCATGACTCATTAAAAATGTCCAGCAGAATTAAATTTTGGCAGAGCATACAGATCCACTCTGAAAACACAGGTCCATTTGAGTGGAAAAACTAGTGCGTGAAAGGAAGTGTATTTGATTTGATTGGTCTTAAGGCCCCTACACGCCGCCCAGACTCAAACCAACAGCCAGCTGCCTTTATCAGACCGCTCCGTTGCCTCTCGTCTGACTCGTTCGGCAGAGAAGTTGCATTGAACACACCGCTTCGACGTGCTGCCAACTCCACAGTAGCCAACAGCCAATCTTCTCAGACTTCGCATGTTGAATCAGAGCAAATGCTGTCCACGTGATTCCAAAAGCTTCCAATCCAGCTGAACACACTGAACAGATTTGTTTTCGAACTCGTCTGAGTCTCCCCAAACGCTTCAGTGTTAGTGTTGTGTCGGTCGCGAATGTGTCGTTCGAACGAACAAATCTTCTAAGTGAACGAAGTGAACGGAATCACTTCATGAACTGATTCGTTCCTTTCTCAGTTCAGTTGAGCTCAGCCGCAAGCATGCCGGCCGGGAGTGGAACTGGCGCGACTCACTCAGAGAACTGTGAGGACGCCATTCATGTTCGCGCTGTGATTCGTTCATGTTTCGCGAACCTACTGCACACAGAGAACTGTCGCTGTCGAGAAGTGGCGCGGTGTCATTCACTCACTCACTCAGGGCAGAGGAGTTGATTCAAGTTCAGTAACCGTACTGCTAAAATTAGCGCTGTGTTGCTAACATCCGTGTAGCATCACGTTAAGTGATTTTACTGCACAGTAAAAGTCACACGTTCACGAACATGATTCTCAGACCTGCTGAGGACGTGAATCACGTTCGCGCCGTCACTCACGTTCACGAACATGATTCACGTTCACGCTGATTCAGTGACAGCGCTGCGCGAACTTGATTCACGTCCTCAGCAGGTCGTTCGCGAATGACTGATTCACTCATGATTTGCGTTGCTGTTTCGCTTGTGTTTCTCGTTCACCTGCTGTGCTGAAAGTGGCGCTGTGTCACTCACTCACTCACTCAGGGCAGAGGAGTTGATTCACGTTCAGTGACCGTACTGCTAAAATTAGCGCTGTGTTGCTAACATCTGTGTAGCATCATGTTAAGTGATTTTACTGTGCACAGAGGACACTTTCACCATGTAATAATTTTAGTGCATGTATACCACTCAAAGCAGCGCTGCATCTCCCGCGAATGTACTATAGTCCGTGAACGCACCGTCCCTCAGTAAGTGAACGTGAACCTCAGGGCTGAATCATGAACTGAATGACGGATCGTTTGGCTGCTTATCAGTTCAGGGAGTTGGAGAGCACTGAACGATTCAGTGAACGAATCTTTTGAACAAATCATTTTAATGAACGGATTCTAGAGGTTCAGTACAGTAAAAAGAACTGCCGTTTCCATCACTATTCAGTGTGTTTCAGGCTATGAATAAAATCCCTGTCGGTCCATACTAATGGGTGTACTAATGTGATGTTTCTTTGCATATAACCAATCAGATAATTATTTTTTACGAAGATGAGGCTAGGGCTGCAACTAACAACTAATTTGAAAATCGATTATGTGTTGATTATTACTTCGATTAATCGATTATTAATCGGATAAAAAGACAAAAATTAAATTTCTATTCCTTCCAGTATTTTATCAAAAAACAGCGTACTGGTCTTCTTGTGGCATGTTCTTTCAAACAACTTGCCAAATAAAACAAGCAAATGTTACAAAAATTGTTCTTTACAAAGTGCACATAACTACATTACATTTTTTTCAATACATAAACCTTTTAAAGTCTTCCATTTAAAAAGGAGCCAAATGAATTAAACAAACAAAAAAAATAATAATAATGAATTTATAAAGTGCACTTCAGTTTGTAGCTGAACGGTTTTTAACAGTTCAACAAAAACACAATTATATATTGGTTTTGACAAATTTCACATAGCAGGCTTTTGCATTTGTTCTCAAAACAAAATCCTGTTCAAGTCTTCATTTTAAAAAAGGGAGGTGATTTAGTTGAAGAATGGTATAAATAACTGTCACTCTTCACTGCTTGGAATGTCTGCTTACTCCATCAGTTTGGTGTAATGGGTCCTCGAGGGAAGAGTGTAGCCAGGGTTGAGGACGTGAATCATTTGAATCCTTCATCCTCCACCATTGATAGTGGCCTCATGTCAGTTACCAACATATTCAGGATACCATCAGTCAATGCAGCTGCTTGCTGAGGCATGCAGACCTTCACTAATGTTGGGTTGTTTCTTTCTGAAATGAGAGAAACCATATCATGAACGTACATAGTAGCACCATTTACATGTAGCTCAAGACTTGTTGTGTAGGACTAGGTGTTGCTGTCCCTCTTTTCTTTTGCACACATTGGCACCGATGAGACTCTGGGGGTTGGTCAAGTAAGCGATGGCACCCTTTGGGTTGTCAAGTGGGCGCCCTCCTTCTTCGGTGTTTCGCTGATAGGCCCACGACACCTCCAGAGGGTTCAGCAGTGAGTCCCAGCGTCCCAGGTTCACTCCCTACATGCCATCAGCTCACTTGAATGCCCATGTAGAGTCCTTTATTTTTATCCAAAGCCACTGGCTCCCCTTTTCAGCAGCTCTGGAGAGATCTTTTACTGCTTGCTGGTGGGCCTTTCCTCGCACTCCCATCTCTCTGAGCAGCCTGGATGATGAGGTAGCCACAAACCCTCTGCAGCCTACTTCCACCAGGCGCACCCTTGCACACCAGCCCTGCTGGCGGGCATCGGCTGCGAGTTCGGCGTACTTCGACTTTTTCCGCTCGTATGCCTCCTCCCCTGCGCTCTCCCAGGGCACAGTGAGCTCGATGATGTAAACGAGCTTGAGTGAGGCTGACCAGAGGACGAGGTCTGGTCGCAGGTTGGTGACAGCGATCTCAGCTGGGAAGCAGAGCTTCTTGTCCAGGTCTGCCAGCAACTTCCAGTCCCGAGTTTTGCCCAGCTGACCGTTGTCTGGTTGACTGGTGGTGAGGTTGGTTTGGCTCTTGCCCTCCCATACAAATGGTCTTGGCTGCCAGCAGGTTGATGAGGGTGGAAGGGCATTCACCCTCATCCGTTGGGTTTCCAGCACCTCGGCAAGACACTGAAGCACCTGGCTGTGCCGCCAGGTATACCGGCCTTGAGTAAGGCTGGTCTTGCATCCCACCAAGATGTGCTTCAGTGTTGCTGGACTTGGGCATATCGGGCACTTGGGGTCTTCAGCATACCACTGGTTGAGGTTTGCAGGAGAAGGCAGGACATCATAAGCAGCTCTGATGGTAAAGCTTGCCCTGAATGCCTCCATCTCCCACAGCTCTTTCCAGGTGATCTTTCGCCTTTCCACTCCTTCTCACGTCATCCACTGCCCTTGCTTTGCCCGCGTCACCGCTTGGGCACACCTCCTAGCTTCCTCTTCGTGTCGCACCTCCTGGACCACCAGCTTGCGTCTCTCGTTCGTTGTGGCCTTGCTCAACGCCGGTGTACTGGCGCCACGGCCAAGGCCACTCCTCCACTCCTGCACTAGGCCCGCGATGTCCTTGTGCCTGAGTGCTGCCTTAGCTTGTTCTGTTGCAGCCAGTGGAGTCCATTTCCTCCCAGTGGACAGGATGGGGGTGGCTTGGGCTACAAACGGATTGCTTGACTCCAGCGGCATCATCTCCAGCCTGACTTTGGCGCACTTGTACTCCTCTGCCAGGCTGGAAATGGGCAGGTGTAGCATCCCTTTGCTGTAGAGTCCCACGCTGCTTAAACACCTGGGAAGGCCAAGCCACTTCTTCCCATACGAGCTGACCATTCTCTCCAGCTTTTCCACCTTTGAGAGCGGGACTTCGTACAGGGTTAGTGGCCACAGGAGTCGCGGTAGTAGTCCGTACAGCAAGCACCAGAGCTTCAGCTTGCCAGGGAGCAGGGTTCTGTCAATGTTCTCCAAGCCGCTGGCTACCTCCTTCCTGAGCTGCTCTTATCTTGCTTCTTTTCTTTGAGGGAGGCGTCACAATACATACCTTGTTGATTTAATTAATAATTGCTGATGTAAAAGGCAAATAAAGACAATGCCACCACATAAAAAATTAAATTGAATAAATGGACATTGGGGATGCAGCATACACCAAAAATAATACGGAAATGTAACTAATCAGAACTGGATCAGATATTGCTAAAGTTTCTTTTGTGAAGTAAAAAAGGATTCACTTTAGACTGCCTCTGAATAATAGCATGAAATATTTCAGCAACTCCATAACGTTAGTTATACTTAAATGTCTCTCAACCTAAATAGATTTAAATAGCTTTATTGGTGGCCCGGCTACATTGATCCATTATGAAATGAACCAGAGATATGTCTGTCTGTTACATTTATTTCGAAATTGGTAACCGTGTGTTTTCTCCATCAAAACGGAGTCAAGTCTGCCGGAGGCCGACACGTTATCAGCCCTGAGTTGCAACAAAGGGATACTCAAACAAAATAGCTGAACTCATGAATGCCTATTGATACCCAAAACAACACAACAAATGAAGTCATCGCACTCTCCAAAAAGTTTGTAACACTTGAAATTAATACACAGCAGTTGCTGCTGCGCTTCGTTACACAATCGGATTACTCCTCATTTACAAAAGATTAAAAACACACGTACACGACAGATCAATGTACCGGGGCTATGGATTTATAAAGTTGCGTATCCTGAGTTCCCTTCATCCATGGCTTCAACATGTTTCCTCTTTAGGTGCTCTCTCAGTGATGTTGTACTACCGTGCCATGTGAGGTCAACGCTGCACATTTTGCAGCCAACTGTCTTCTTCAAAGGCTTTAACGTAAAGTGTTCCCACATTTATGACGACTTGGGTCATACACTTTTCTCTGTGGTATTGTTAACCTCCACACATTTCTCCACTAAACTATCTGTAGTGCTTGCCTCCGCCATTCTCAAATGTTTCCTCCAGGCAAGGTAGACGGTGTCATCAAGTGAGCTGCGCACGGCACTAGCTGGCATACTGCTACCACCTGAGACGTTGCCGCAGCAGCGCATGCACATAACATAGATCCAACGAATCGATGACTAAATTAATCGCCAACTATTTTTATAATCGATTTTAAACAATTTAATCGATGTTGTTGTTGCAGCCCTAGATGAGGCCAGTATCAGTGATGTTGCTCCCAAACAGCAACCTGCCAGTCTACACAACACTCTTTTTCTCTTTTTCTCAATATCTCTTTTTCTCTATCTCAATATCACTTGGACCAATTCTATGACTGCTAAAAGGAAAGATGGTTATATTTAACTAATTAAAATATGCAGATATTTTTCTTTATCTTTACTCGTATAACGTTGACTGCATACACATTTTTTTAATCTGTTTTTGTTCTTGTCTCTCTGCAGTTTTATGGCTACCTCTCCCAGCAACAGAACATGATGCAGGACTACGTTCGGACAGGAACTTACCAACGGGCTATTCTCCAGAACCACACCGACTTCAAAGATAAGGTAACTAATTGCCCAATCGTTCATTTCATTAGCTAATTAGCTTATGACCTACAGTAGGGGCCAAGCATGACCTCTGACAAGGTTGAGGAGCCTTTCATACACAGTAGTTTGTGGGGATTCAGGTTACATTAAAAACCTCTTTTAATGACTCGCCCATCCACTGTATAGCATTTATTCACTGTACCGTATGGAAGTTTAGACTAACGTTAGCAGTTCTGTCATAATTTTTATTTGATTTGGGGATGCTTAGACTCCAAACAGACTTCTTTTTTTTTAGTAATGACAAGAAAACCTGTCTTCAGAATATGAAATATTGAGTATGTGAGATAAAAAGGGAAAGATGTTTCTGAAAACATTCAGGAAAGAGGCAAACAATGAACAAGATCATGGTCCATATTTGCTCATCACTTTTTACCTTTTTCGTTTTACAGTTGGATCAGTTTGAGTTATTTAGCCTTCATTCTCACAGCACATAAACGGTATGGTGGCGACATCCACTACTTTCTTTATTGTTTTGCCTCTCATGCCTCGATTCCACCAGATATCTGTCCAGGCCGGCTCCGCTCCGTCACAGCTCCGCCACAGCTCCGCCTTGGCAGCGGGGCTTATGGATTTCACTCTAGTCTATGTTTTAACTTCCACCGCGTTCACTGCGCTGAGTATGTGCTCTGCCCAGCTCTATTTTGGGGGATGCCAGAGCCACGATGCAGCAATTCTGCCGAATTCAGCACAGAGCAGACGCGAAGTCACGCATCAAAACAACAATGCAACATCCGGTTAATTTTTAAAACACTACGTGTTGACGCCAGCGCAAAAATGTAAAAAAAAAAAAGAAAGAAAGACAAATACAAGCTCTTCTTCTAATCCTTCAGTTGGAAACACTTTGTGTTGTTCTGTTTATAACACATACATATAACTGCGGTTGTGTGTGATTATGTAATTATTAGGGGTGTCACGATTCTCCAAATCCTCGATTCGATTAAATTTTCGATTCTAAGGTCACGGTTCGATTCGATTCTCAATTTTTACATTTATTTTTTTTAAAAGCACAGTTAGCTATGCCATTTTTAGACTAGACTTTTAAGCAATATAATATCTGACCTTTGTTTGCAATGTACCACACTACATTGTCAAATTTAAAACATTTATCAACAACATAATGCAATGATAACTTATATCTTCAGTCAATTGGAAACTTAAACAAAATAACCTGCCATCTAGTTTCTGCATAGCTTGCAAACTGTGGCTTTTTTGTCACTGGAAATCAAAAATACTTCCACACTGGCGACTTCAGTGAAAGAGGAGGGGGTTCAAGTTCTGCGATCTGCAGTTGCCATTGTTGTAAGAGTAGCGTAGCCCCTTTCAGGAATAGGGCAGTGCGTGTGTGCGTAAGGTGTGAGTGGGCGAGCGACAGTGAGGGAGCATCCATATGTGTGGACAGTGAATGAATGGGAGAGGAAGGAGAAGCGAAAGGAGTAGCAGTAGTAGCGACAGCAATAAAGTGTAAAACATGCTGCAGTTTGGCTGTGAATAAAGGCGACGGCTAGATACAGCAACGCTCCCAGGTATTATTTTCTGACCAGCTTAACACGTGAAAGAGGTTCCCCCTGAAGGTAAACACAAACTTCGGCCCTGGAGAAAATCATCTCCCCTGTGCTTCCTGACCACGGTCCGGGAGCCGAACAGGAATGGTGTAAACACCATGCTATCTTTTGACTGGCTGTAGTTAATAGCTACTGGCTTAGCTGGTAGCTAAGTTAGAGGAGGTTGACTCGCAGCACCCCAACATGTGTGTGGTTTTTTTTCCGCTTGGCAAGCCGACCGGACGCGACATGGGGGAGTGGCAGCATCGACGGTTCCATTTTTCAATCGAAGTTCGAGATTGTGACTTAATTTTGGTCGATTTTGATTTTAAAAAAAGACACCTTTAGTAATTATCCCTGGAACTCCTATATATATATATATATATATATATATATATTAGGGCTGTCAAAGTTAACGCGTTAATAACGCGTTAACGCAACGTCCTCTTAACGCCGTTAATTTTTTTAACGCGCGATTAACGCTCAGTATATAAAAAAAAGCGCATTGTATGATTTACAGCCGTCGGCGGCACCCGTAGTCTTGATACAGAGGGTGGCAGAAGAAATAGAATAAGAAAGGGAATCAGAAGAAGAAGAAGAAGAAGCAGGGTTGGCGGTTCGTTAAAAACACGCCGGACTGAAAAGCAGCACTCGCTGCAAACTCCTCATCTCTGCTGTCACTCACGGTGGCGGACATTTGTTTCGCCATCGCCCTGATCATTTTGCGGGACCCTCTCTCGTGGCATGCCCGTTTGCTGATAACTCATCCCCGCATGTTTATCTCAGGCTCCTCGCTAGCCTTCTTCCTCCCTCCAGCAGGCAGCCTGCCGCTGCTGTTGTCCTCCTCGGACAGACGCTGAAGCTCCGTTTCTCTCACTCTCGTGGGGTCGACAGAGAAACGTCTAGCGGCTGCTTCTCCCGAGTTTTCCTCTGAATATATCACGACAGAAGGTTTGAATTTCAAGTCGTACTTTTTATTGTTTTGCTGCACCGGAGCCATGGCGATCATCAGTGTGATACTGACTGACAGAAAGCAGCACACTGCGTGAAAAAGGCGAAGAAGAAAAACGTGCAGTCTCAGTGGACACCACTTGCAAGCCAAACAGACGGCAGATGCAGACAACCCTGGATTTATTTTCCTGCATCATTTGAAGTGTTGAATAAACATTTTCATAATGCAAGCATATTTGCCCTTTCTTATGTTGTTAAAAGTATTAAGAACATGAAAAAAATACACTATGGTACATTTAGAACAGAAAAAAATGTGCCAAAAAAAATTGCGATTAATCGCGAGTTAACTATGGACAAAATGCGATTAATCGCGATTAAAAAAATTGATCGTTTGACAGCCCTAATATATATATATATATATTATTTGTAGAATATACAAATGATCAAAGTCCCTGTTTAGTTTCATTTTCAGTCTTCAAAGAAAAAAGGGTTTTGGAACGCCTGCTGTAAAGTTTACTGGGGAAAGAATGTGGATTGAGGGGGTGATCCAGATTACTCCTACTTTTTCTGTCCCATATAGCACAAAGGAGCGAAACTACATTTTGGTTTTGAAAGTTTTTAAAATTACAAATTACTTTGCAGCCATATTGTTTAATTAAGTCACTGTTCATTTCCTTCTTAATTATCTCTCAAAAGTTCATGTAAAACGTGCTCAAGTTTTGGGTTTGCATGTTTCCTGATCTCTTCCCCCAGGTGGTGCTGGATGTTGGTTGTGGCTCAGGGATCCTTTCTTTCTTCGCAGCCCAAGCTGGAGCCAGGAAGGTCTACGCAGTGGAGGCCAGCACCATGGCACAGCATGCCGAGGTCCTCACACACACAAATACGAATTATTATGAATATTAGTTCTGTTTACTCTACTTTGACCAATCCAAAGCTGGATTTTCAGCCTTAGTAAAGGTGAACTCTCCCTCACAGGTGCTGGTGAACAGTAACCGACTTGGTGATCGTGTAGTCGTCATCCCGGGGAAAGTAGAGGAGGTGACGCTGCCTGAGCAGGTTGACATCATCATCTCAGAGCCCATGGGCTACATGCTATTCAATGAGCGCATGCTGGAGAGCTACCTGCATGCCAAAAAGTTCCTCAAACCCAACGGTGAGGAGCTTGTGATACAGAAGAATTTTTTTATTTTAATGGTAGAATGGATGGTAAAATTGTTTGCAGTGTAGCAGCACAAACTACCTTTGGGTAATGGTTCAAAATCATCCTCACTGTATTGCGAGCTGCTAGTGTTTTATTGCCTGGCCTCCTGTGTATTTGTGTGTTTCAGGTAAAATGTTCCCAACTATTGGTGACGTCCACCTGGCCCCATTCACAGACGAGCAGCTCTACATGGAACAGTTCACCAAGGCAAACTTCTGGTGAGGAGGGAGAGAGACCGTCAGGGAGGGTGGGAACAGAGGGGCAGCAAAAAAAGTGTCATTGTTGACACACATCACATGATCTAGTAATTTAGGCTTTCTTGCACGGTATTGGATTCTATAATTGACATAACAGTACAACCAGAGCTGGTTTGTTTGATTAGCAAGTGACATTGGTGGCAGCACTTTTGCCATTCAGTAATTTTTTACAGAGGATGTTGTTTCAGAAAGTTTCCTTTGGTTATCATATCAACACTTGAACAGTGTTTTGGAACCAATAAAAAAAAGTAAAAGTAACGGTCTCCTTTGGACCTCAGGTACCAGCCCTCCTTCCATGGTGTCGACCTCTCTGCCCTGCGGGGGGCAGCAGTGGACGAGTACTTCCGTCAGCCAATTGTGGTATGTTTTCCACTGCACACATAAACACGCATTTTTACACTTGTTCATGAAAAGCATGCAATAAGCGGCTGGCGCTTGTGTTGTGAGTTGTAAACGAGAGGCTTATGCACGCAACTCTCTTTACTTTCGATCAAAACAAAACTTAACTATTTCAGATAAAAACAGCTGCATACTAAACATGCAGCGAGGCATTACCAAACAAACACAGATTAATTCGTCCTGAACGGACATAACAGCCAGTCTGGTGCCAGTACTGCAAAACATGAAAACGAGGAATGACGAAACAGAGTCCATAGAAAAACAAAGCGCACACAGTATTCCGCCATTCAGCTGGAACACAACCAATCAGAGAATCCAATGGCTCAGACGTCCGACAGCCCTCCTCATCAGACTTCGCATGCTGAGTCAGAGCAGACAGCGTCCGAACGGCTCCGAAAGCTTCCGACGCAGCAGAACACACCAAACACCGACCTCGTCCGAGTCTCTCCAAGTGCTTCAAACGTCCAACGGTTGGGCCAGTGTGTTGCTGCCTTTAGGTCTGTGTGGTTGCCTTTGAGTTATGTGAGCTTGTGATCTCTCTCCACAGGACACATTTGATATCCGTATTCTGATGGCCAAGTCAGTCAAACACACAGTGAACTTCCTGGAGACCAAAGAAGAGGATCTCTACAGGTGTGTATGTGTGTTGTGTGTTGTGTGTGTGTGTGTGTGTGTGTGTGTGTGTGTGTGTGTGTGTGTGTGTGTGCGCGTGTGTGTGCGCATGCGCGCGCGTGTATGTTCATGTGTGCGCATGCTGTAAATAGCTATATAAATGTATGTGCCATACCCAGTGTAACTAGCATGTCTTCCTTTTCTTTTGGGTCCCAGGATAGAGATCCCCTTTAAGTTCCACATGATGCACTCAGGCCTGGTACACGGCCTGGCCTTCTGGTTTGACGTGGCTTTTATGGGATCAGTGTAAGTCAGCCAGTCATTGACAGATTCCTGACCTCTCCATTTGGAGTCTGTCGAACATTGAGAAATGCCTCTAACTAGTCCATCACAGTTGTCTTGGCCTCACACTAGCACTCCTGTTGCACCCTCTCTGCAGGATGACAGTATGGCTGTCCACAGCACCTACAGAGCCTCTCACCCACTGGTACCAGGTGCGCTGTCTGCTGCAGTCTCCCCTCTTCACCAAGGCTGGGGACACACTGTCCGGCACTGCAATGCTGGTGGCCAACAAGAGGTATGATGCTCTGAAATGTGCTGCCTCTGTGTCACATGAGGGTCCACCATAGTGAGTAGGGGTGGTGAAAAAAATCGATTATTGATTAATCGCGATTATAATATTGACGATTATGAGTCGATTATTAAATTTCCAAAAATCGATTAAAAAAAAATATTTTTTTTTTTTTTTTTTTTTTTTATTGTAATACAAATTGGAGTCCTCCTCTTACTGGCTTCCACTACATGGTCCACTGTCTGGAGCCAAGATATGTTATTCCATCTGAGATCTTTTTCACGCTTAAATTGATTCCAAATCTTTACAAGGAGACAAAGCTTTCCGTGCAAGAGTCCCTCAACTCTGCTCACAGGGTAGCAATAACCTGCAATGCCTGGACATCCAGAGCTACAGTCTCATACGTGACCATTACAGCTCATTATGTCAGCAGTTAATGGAAGCTAATGTCCTACGTACTTCAGACGAAAGCTATGGATGATAGCCACACAAGCGCAAATATGTGTGAGTTTCTTAAAGCAATGGCAGACGAGTGGGGAATAGAGAAACACGACCTGGTTCTCGTCACCAACAATGCTTCTAACATGAGTCTGGCTGCTGAGCTTGGCGACTTTCTTTTAACAGTGAAAGACTACATTTAAACAAAGTAAAAAATAATAATTTCGATATTACAGTTACACTATACAATATTGAAGGTGCAGTGAGGTGTTACTCAAAAGACAAGTAAGATAATTCAGCAGCTGACTGATGAAAATCGAATCGATTATTGGAATATTCTGATTTTACAAACTGGATTCAGAGAATTTTAATTGATTATGAAAATAGTCAATAGCGCCTCATTGAATAGTTGACAATTAATTATTTTATTTATTATTATTATTATTTATTTATCATTTCATTAATTTCTCAAGCTGACAACAGACATGAGTGGTAACGGAAGTGGTAACTAAAACTCTGTTGTCACACAAAGTCAGCCTTTACTGATAAAGCTACAAGCTGTCACATGAGTTTAAATAAAAGATGACAAAAATGTTATGCAAAATTAAACTTGTTTGTAATAAAATGTCAACATTATGTGATTTGTATGAATTGGACAATTAATGCAAATCCGATCTCTTTCCTAATAGACAAAGCTACGACATCAGTATTGTTGCCCAGGTGGATCAGACAGGATCAAAGTCCAGCAATCTCCTGGACTTGAAGAACCCCTTTTTCAGGTGAGTTGGTGTCTTGGGCCCAAGAGCACACCTGGATCTGGATGGCACCGTTTAACGGTTGAGGTGGGAAGCGCTATCTGCTTCTCTAATGTTGAGTGTGTGCGTGTACGTATTTGCAGGTACACAGGCTCCACCCCAAACCCCCCTCCCGGCTCACACTACACCTCCCCATCCGAGAACATGTGGAACACGGGTTCGGCCTACAGCATGAGTCAGGGGATGGCTGTATCAGGTGAACACACACATAAACACATCGTCCGTGTGTTTACAAGGGGCACACAGCTTCACATTGCTCTATTATCATGGAGGTGACAGGGAGTGGCAGAAGGAGCTGACACATTTTGAAGTTGGGCACATTGATTTGATTTCCAACTTACTTTACACAGATACAGAGTGATGTATCTTTTGGAATCGGTTTCATACACACGTTGAATCACATACACTTTGAAACCATTAACCGCAACATTATTAAGCCAGAAAGGGAGATTTTCGTTTTAGGTAAGAACTTCTGAACCCATCAGCAAACTTGGTCCATTGGCAGAGACCGTAGAGATCCACAGTGAGACCCTAAGTGAAGAACAGGTGGTGTGCTGAGGTTGGAGTGTGAGTCTGGAGCTGTGGAGAGGCCCTGGAGCCCACAGTCTGTCTACAAGTGTATTCTCTACAGGGGGAGAAAGATAAAATCACCCACACCAATATCTGATCTCCATCAGATTTATGTCCACATATGAGTGTGTCCAAAAACTACTTCTGCTGACCCGAGAATATTGATTAATGAATTAGTTGACTGGCTGAGCAAATTGATCTTCAACAGCTAACAGTGTGCTTTCCATAGCCAAACTGCAAACCAGACAATTTTGGATACACGTCATTGAAAAGGTGACACTGTATGGGCGCACTGAGACAAAAGCTGTCCTTTTTATGTGCTGTGGAAAAAGAGGTGCTAATACAAGATTTCTTTTGCATTTTTTGTACACTGCAATTAAAGCTGCAGTCTGGAGTTATGAGAAAAAAGTGGACTTAGCCAGAAGATTTGAATGATACAGGTCCTTCTTCCTCTCTGCTGCGCTGCAGCCCTGCCTTCAAAGCCCCTACCCACAGAGGAGCCTGCGGTGCACGAGCAGGCTTGTAATGACGGTAACAGAGGAAGCCAGTTAACCAAGGCGGCAACATAACAACAACATAAGCCCCGATTGTTCTAATTCTGATCAATACAACGAAATTACAATGACAAGTGCCTGATGCCGTGTCACTGTAATAATCCGAGTAACAAACAGTATTCCTCACATCGCGGTAGACAGTTACCAGCTAATCATTACCCAGTGCAACATTTTTGCCTTGATGCCTTTCGGAAGCAGTAACGTTATTCCTCTAAGCCAGTTCAACCACTTCAGAGCGTACTGAACACAAACTAAAGTTATTATAACTGCCCGGTCACTTGAAAGACACTTTTGCAAACCAGTAGCCATATAGACAAAGCTACACACCAGAGTTGGCATACAAGCTAACAAGCTAGACTTACCAACAAGCTACAAACCTCGACTGAAACATTGTATGGCGATATGCGCTATTGCGAGTATTACTGTAACTGCCACCACCATAGCCTTGTGGTTAAAACATAGAATGAAACATATATCAGGCAGAGGTCCTTACTTGTTCAGCAGAAAAGCGGACAACTCTGCATCGCTCTCGAGTCCTTACAAATCCCGCAGCTCCCTCCACCTCTGAAATGACAGTCTTCTAATTTCTTCTTTTTGGCGTGGGCAATGGTGGGGCATTTTTCGGATCTGTTGCTTCACCGCCATTGTTTAGAGTTTGAGTCTTAGCTTGAACATACCCGACCAGGTCAGAGCAGGCACTGCACATGCGCAGGGGAGGGGCACTGCGCAGTACGCTCTGTGTGAGGGAGGGGGGCTGCCAGCAGCGTATGCACGAGAGTGATTGACACTTCTCAGACACTCTCCTTGGCTCTGATTGGTTGTGTTGATCCGGGAGTGGTGGATTCTTGCAAATCAAATTAGGGCCAGTGGATGGAGCCACGGACAGTGGATTCTTACACAGCTGACCTGTATCTGTAGTCTACTGTAAGATCATAATGACAATTTTAGCAAATATAACCAAAAAATAGTTACAGACTACGGCTTTAATGCTACAAATTCTCAAGATGGGGCCAGCATGGGGATGCATTAGGATCAGGGGTTGGTTATTGCAGTAGCAGCAGGAACAACAATGGGACAGCAAGCAAACATGTGCCATCTGGTGGGATCCTCCAGTGATGTGCAGTATATAGGTAGAATATGAACAATTATGCTCATGTTGCAGCTGGTTGTCTACGTGTGGCTAAAGAGCAAGTATGTCTTCGGCCTTATGGTTACAGCCCTTAAAGCCTGAGTTTCTTCTGAGATTGTCTGTGTGGAATGCACAACTCAGTCCTTACTACTAACACTGCTGTTGACATAAGTCACATGGTGTCTCCAGGCCCTGTACTGCGAAAGTGTCTAAAATGAGAAGGGTAGATATGGTGAAATTCAGCGTGTTTGTCTTTGCAGTAAGTGTTGATTGGTTTGTTTCCTGTCTCTCTGATCCAGGGATGCCAGCAGCTTATGACCTCAGCACAGTCATCGGCAGCGGCCCGTCAGTGTCTCACAACAACCTCATCCCCCTGGGTACGAATCACAACTGCAACTGACTTCTCAGCATCTAATGAAGTTAATTAATGTAGAGGGGAACAAATAGGGCAGAGACAGAGAACATCTGTCACACAGCACTGCAGCCCTGTATGTCATGAAGAAAAATGAGAAAGACAAGGTTACATGTTAAATATATTCCCCATCACAAGCCTGAAAACATGTTCTGTAGGTTTACAAGTGTTATTGAATGACACAGCTGTCACATGGAATGTATGTGAGCTCACAGTGGTGGCTCAGTGTTTAAAAACTTTTGAGGGACTGGAGATGAGCTTTTTGGCCAATTCTCTAACTTAATATTGATAGTGTCAGATAGTAAATGTAAATGATGTTTATGTCACCAATCAACAAACTCATATCACCTGTTGTTATTGTTCCGTATTGATCATTACAGTTTTCTACAAATAACTGTTAAAGTATGTAGTTTCTGTTGTGTGTTTTTTTGTTTGCCCAGGGACATCAGATGCAAATTAGCTGCTAGCTAACTCTGGTGCAATTACTTTTAATTGTGCGCTGTCCCTGTAAAAATAACCAATAAAATACAATAAAAAATACGTAGCCCCCCTTTTCCCCTTCAAATTCTTTACTTTTAGTAAGACTTGGCTCTTCATGTGATTATGTGACTTCTGTCACCACCTACATGTCAATGTTTTGACTGCATTCATGTCTTTCTCTTCTGACAGTTCAACTCCTTTCAATGCTCACACCTCAAACACAAACACTACCAACACTTCAACTGACCTCAACTGGAGCTCCTGTCTCTCATCTCTTTTGAGGGCTTCACTTTATACTGTTACTTACAGTATAAACCAGACTGTATTTCAGCTTTTTCTGCAAAATTCCAGCGGGAAGCACACACACATAATCTTAAGAAATGTGTGCCTTAAGTGTTACAAACAGACTCGCTGCCTTCTGATTGGTTGTTTGACAGTTAGAGGTTGCTGTGAGTAACTTGCCTCACACCACAGATAGTGTCTGTGGTGTGAAGGGCTCTTGCAGTATCTTCTTTGTGATTTGTAACTTCTAAACAAAATGCCGGTTGTATTGCTGCACATCATTAATTGTGCTTTCCTCTCTGATTGGTCACAGTGAACACAGGAATTGTAAACCACACCCACTCCAGGATGGGCTCCATCATGAGCACAGGAATTGTCCAGGGTATGTCCACCGGTCAGTTTCTAAAAATACATTGGTGGAGAGTAATGAAGTACATTTACTCAAGTACTGTACTGAACTTTACTCAAGTATTTCTATTTTCTGTTAATTTCTACCTCTACTCATACATTTCAAATGCAAATATTGTATTTACACTATTTTTTCAGTAACATTAGTTACCTTGTAGAATCAGATTTAACAAAAGATATAATCAACAGATAAATCATTGTTTTATTATAGTTTAAAAGGGTCACTCCACCATTTTTTCTTCATTACAGTGTGTTTACAGGTCGGGGGGGGGGGTCCTGGGTAAAACAAAATTGTGTAAAGCCTTCAGGCTCCAGAGTATGCAGCGAGACAGCTTATAAACTGACTTCACTGATGTCATTCAATGGTTAAGTTGCATTGTGGGTAATGTAGGCTCCGGGTGTTGAAGCAGCCCACTCCTATAACACTGTTGGACTCATTATAGAATTTAAAAACAAATGCTCTAAATTTATACACCCATTTTCTACAGTACCCACAATGCAACTTACCATTACCCTTTAAAGATAAAGCCAAAACTTTGTGATACTCACGATCAGCATTAGGTTTTATAGAATAACTAAAATTAGCTCCATATTTACCAACTGCAACATTGAAATGATTAACACATTAATGCTTGACTCATTACTGTATAATCCAGTAACATAAATATCAATATATATTATATTACTATGAAATGGGCCACTCTGCATAATGAGTACTTCTACTTCTGGTATGTTGTGTAAATCTGTTGCCAACACTTTTAGACTCTTGCTTGAATGCAGGCCTTTTTACTTGGAACAAAGTATTTCTTCACTGTGGGAACACTACCTTTACTGAAGTAAAATATCTTTTAATGTTTTTTTCATTTGTATGAGATATAGATGGTTTATTTGTTTTCACATTTCAAAAGAAACTCGTTAAAATAACATTTAATACACTGAGTTCACAGTGTATACATCTTTTATAATAGCATGAAGAATTTTTTTTTTTCTGCAGTGACAGTGGAGGGCAATTAAACACTGCAACTGTTGTACCTAAATGATGCAGTTTTATAGAATGAGATGCTTACAATCAAAGCCATGAACAACCGTTTGTAAGGAATTAAATTGACCTGCTGTAACTAAGCCAGAAGTCCTATCTTAAAAGGCTGCTTAATGAAACCCTCCAGGGAGGCTGCTGTAGACGAGATTGTCATTGGATTTTTCGACTCCGTACACAGCTGACTACTCAAAGCTGCTTAATTTTTTTTCTGAACGTGCGCTCTGCTGCCACACTGGAGACTGGGATTACCAGCACTAATTTGATCCTGCTAGCCATCGCATCACCAGGAGGAAATTCCTCTATGTCCTGTTGTGATCTCAGGTGCCTCAGGAACCAGAAAGGGAAAGGGACTACTACAAGTGGTCTACATGTGGTAATTGATATAGTGTTGGATGTCAGTTTCTGACAGTAAATCACCTGCAGTGATATAATAGGTCAAAATGATGGACAACCCTCAGACTTTTTCTTCATTGTTCAAAAAAACTCCGAAGGACCGAAAATATTTGGATCACGTGTCCTCTGGACTATATACGTGAAAATACCACAGTACAGAAACACAGACGATGAAATTCATGCATGTTGCTTAACAGAAATGTGACATGCAAGCATCTTAATCAGGAATGCTGAATGTAATTCTTTGTTCTTCCCTCCAGGAGCCACTACAGGCCAGTCAGGCCTCAGCAGCAGCGGTACTTACTATCCTGTCACCAACCAGTTCACCATGGGGGGCGCTGCCATCTCCATGGCCTCACCCATGGTCATCCCCAGCAACACCATGCATTACGGCAGTTAAGGCGAAGACCTCGCAAAGACCTCTTCGTTCTCCCCGCCCCCGCATGACAAGAGATCCCTGACCCCTCCCAGTGGAGCCCCTTAGTCCAGAGCCGACCCCTCATCCCTGACTGACCTGCCAACCGCAGCCAAAACCAATATACCAAAACCAGTGCTGTGCTGGCACTTCCTCCCCTTGTTGGTCACCTCGTTCTACTCTGTTCAGGTCATCACTATATGAACGGTTGAACGCTCTTATATCCGTCCAGACTCTTGTCTTAACAGACAAAACCTGTTCCTCTCCTTGGATCCATTGGGATTGTAAAATGTGCACAGCCGAGATGCACTGCAGTTATCATCTATCCCCTTCCTCCATCAACATGTATCTCAATCCCTCCTCCGTTTCCTTTTTTTTAATGTGTCATGATGACATTTCTTCAACCCTTCTGTTCCTGAGAATCCACTTGTTGCCAGATACCAGCATCAGTCTATTCATACTGTTCTCTACACTTCTCTACCAGACCCACACCGAGTCTTTTCATCAGTGCAGTTGGACACTTTTATGATCAACACTCATCCTTGGGCTGCCATCTTGGCCTTTCATATCAAATCCAATCTTCAAGGCCCCTCTGTACTTCTCTCAAGAGACGGACTCAAGCCAGAAAAAACAGTTGCTTCAAATCACAAAAACAACATAGTTTCCCTGCTTACCGCTCGTACGTCTACTAGTTTTAGGCAGAGGCAGATATATCGCAAAACTGAAGCGGTCCAGGCGCCCTGAGGATTGTGTGGAGATATGCTTTTTGTGACTTGGACAAACTGACTCACTCCTCATCTAATGTGTAGTTCTACTTTAGCGGTGGTGTGGAAGCTTTGGGAGAATGGCTCACTGGTCACCTTCTTTGCTGAGAGATGAAATAAATAGCAGCATCATCATCTGTGTCTGTTGTAGATTGTAGGCCGCAGTCCTCTTTGCCAATACTTCAGCATACACTTGGGCTATATCACATCAAATTATTGTGGGCTTCACAGTGACTTATGGAGTTGTATAAAGGGACACTTCTGATATTGATGCAGTATTTTTTTTTGCTGCATGACTTAATATATTTGAGTACTTTGGGGCAGATTAGACTGTAAACAGCACTGATACATGAACTTATAAAGTTATAGTCAACATGCTAGCAAAACTCCCCTATTCATTCTCCTTTTGAGGTCTGTTTAATCTCCTCCTTCTGCAGGAAAACATTTCTGATTCTGTAGCTCCACCATGTTCACCAGCTAGTTGCTAACTTTCCTATCAGATGTTTGTTGCTGGGCAAGTTGTGAACAGCAGGTTTATTGATGAAAACAGCTGCAGGACAACAGGGTTGAAGAAGGTGCTGAGATCAAACCAGAAAGGTAATGCAACAAAACCAAAACGAGGAGCTGAAAGAAGCTAAAAAAGCTCCACATAATCACAGTGAGTGGCACCTTTCACTTTACACACAGTAACTTGATCAATCGTTATAACAAAAATATTGGTTGGTGCAGCTTTAAACATGCTTGTGCCTCTTGTTTGTGATGTGGTTAGCCTAGCATAGCGCAACAGCTAGAGACAGTAAAAACTGCTTTATGACTTCCATCTAAACTTCAAATGTACACCTCCCAAAAACTCCAAAGCTGTCTTGGTTTGACTTTATATTATTTAATTGATATGTGAAAACAAGACATTTTTGGCTCGGTATGGTATATTCACTAACAACAGCTGGATGCCTTGTCTGGACAAAGCATCGCCAAAGTCCTGTCCTCAGAGCGGGGTTGCCAGGTTTGAGCTAAGTAGTTCTAAGTTCTAAGTAAACAAAAAGCCAGGTGACTCTTTGAACCTCTTATAACCAGTCAAAATGAGTTATTGGGAGGTGTATTTTGTTGTGGCTAACCTTTCGACATGCCACCAATCATAGCACAGAGATATATCTTTGGACTAGCTATCTTTAAGCGGTCTCTGAAAACTGAATTAATAGGTCTTTTTAGCCTACTGCGGGTTTAATTGCAAATGAGCATATTTACTGAAATGTGGGACTTTAGAGCAGCCACAGGTTCTAAATTTGAAATTTTCTCTCATTTCACCAAAGTCATACTACCTGTCTTACAGTCATGACTAAAGGGAAGCGTGTTTCCAGCTGTTCTGAAGGGCCACATCTGTCATAGCCTCCTTGTGACTGCATCTCACTGCTTCCCTGGTGACGTTAAGTGTCTCCACACAGGCATTCATGGATTCGTCCCTGGTTGTAAAGTAAAGCCGGACCCATACTGGATCTCTGCCGGTGCCAATACTATTAATGATAATGAGTAAAAAAAAAAAACTTAATGTTCTTACAAACACAGAAAATATACACAAACACAGGTTTCGTGCCCTCAGTGTTGCTTTGAAACAAGAAGATATGTACATAATGCAGGCAGGATATTTCACAGTTGGATTAGAACCTTTACTGTCCTGAATTTCATAAGTGCACTGAAATGGTTGACTTCACTGGGAATTGAATCATTCCACATAAATAAATAGATTTGATATTGGTTCCCATCTAACAACATGTGCACCATTACTGTTCATGTATCACCCGGCCAAAATATCAGTCGGACTCAAACAAAACTGTAAATAATTTTAAAAAGGAGAGCGTGATCGGGAAGTTCAGACCCTGCTTTCACACCTTTGCACAGTTAGAATATTGCAGTCTTGAGTTGGCATGCTTGTCAGATTTGTCGACACAACTGAGATCAGGCCTTTAGTGTTAGGTAATCCCATGAGATGCCGGTCTGTTGTGGATTTGTGGATTCTATTTTTTGTTGTATACTCAACACAGAAGGTGACTACTGGGACCATCTGCCAAAGACTTGTCTTTGTTAGAGCTAGTCATGTAAACCTAAAACAGGCCTTCTGCTGCTCCCATTGCCTGTTCTCTCTACCTAGTACCCAGTCTTTAGCTGAGAGGATATTGCAGCAGCTCCTTCCCAGCCAGCCAGTCATTTGCTGAGCCAGATTGCTCCAGTACAGTTGGAGGAGGAAGATTGAGAACGTACCAGTAAGGACCAATGACCCGAATGGCAGTCAGCTGGCTGTGGGAATGAGAAAAGCTGTGCTGGATTTGCAGCATCCTAGTTTACATCCTCACTTCCTTCCTTCCCTTGCTTCTCCTCCCAACCTCCTTTGAGACTGACAGACTGTCGGAAAGAGACTTCAATGTGGAGGTGTGGGAGACTGGGCCACCTCCCTCCTCGTCTGTCCACTATGTATGACCTCCAACATATCATGCCCCCGCACACCTCGATGCCCTTGTCCCCTTTTATCAGTCAAGGAGAGAAAGACTGACACACGTATGCATTGTTTCCAGTGTCACAACTATTGGACTGTGTTCA
>OZ023174.1:28856420-29048920 GCA_963678695.2 Diplodus puntazzo
ATAGATAAATAATACATAAAAGTAATACATAGATGAATAATAGATAAAGAATACACACTATGCTATATACATACATATATACAACCTTACACATGTCAGTTCAAACAGTCCATAGATAGATGTGATGTGCATAATTTGTACTGCACAGGCAGTTGATATACTACACATGAACTATATATCAGTGAGAAAGTAACAACTTTTTAATGTTTTCTGTTATTTTATACTGTTTTCAGTTAAGCTGGACAGTTCTGTTAAATAAATAAATATTTATTTTATTCTGTCAAGTTAAGCAGGACAGATTTATGTTAAAAATATATTTTATTTTGCACCAAAAAAGAAATTGTTGAATAATATTTTTTCTATGTATTCGTATCACACAAAAACATGCATCAAACTAAATTCACATTCGAATCAAATTATTTGGAAATCGTTTCACACACAAAAAAGGCTAAAGAAAAAGTTACCAAGCCGTGGGGGGGGTCCCTTACTTATTTTTCAGGGAGTTGGCAACCCTACTGACAGGTGACAACAACGAGAGGAGACTAGCGTTGTTGGCTGAAAAGGAAGATGGCGAGTAAGAAAAGAAAAGTTGATGCGGAGTGTCGCTCTTTCAAGGATAAATGGATGAATGAATTCTTCTTTGTGAAAGTGAAAGGCAAGTCTGTGTGCCTGGTTTGTGGGGACGCTCTGCCAAACCTTGAGCGTTATTACATGCGCGAAACATGCAAAACTGTATGCGTTGAAAGGAAAAGTGCTCGTGGATAAAGTTGCTGCTCTTCAACTGAGTTTGATTGGCCAGCATGACATTTTATCCAAACCGCGAGCAGACCAGGACAATGTGACGCAGGCTAGCTTCGTGGTGAGTGAGCTTATTGCTAAGAAGCTAAAACTTCATGCCATGGCTTAATTTGTGGAGTGCCTCGTTTCCGCTGTGGAGCTGTTCGCGCCAGAAAAAATCAAGCTGTTCCAAAGTGTTAGTTTGTCTTGGAGAACCATCTCAGATTGGATTACTGACATGGCACAAGACATTGAGAAATCATTGAAGGATACTGCAAGAGATTTCCAGTTGTTATTTTCAAAACTGAAACTTGCAAAGACTCGGCTCTGCTCGAGACCGACTGACCCAAAAAACAGCTGAGAGTGGCATCGTCATCACTGCAACCTGACATCAGAGGTGTCACCAAGGAGAAGCAGTTCCAGCCATGGCATTAGGTCACACTGATATGATAATGATACTAAAAAGTAAGCTTCCTTTTTTTCAACCTCAGATTGACAGTAGACAACCTTATAATTGACCTCAAATCATTTCAGAGCATTCTGATGTGAAAATAAACAAATACGGCCCTCTAAAATCTCATATATCAGCTTCAAATCACTCAAAAAATGACATCGGAGCTATTTTCAGCCTGCTTTCAAAAGAAAACTCCCTGTTTCCTCTCAACAGTTTCACCTCAGATTGATAGTAGACAGCCTTATATGAGACAACTCAGATCTGTCATTTTCGAGAGTTGAAATGATTTGAGGTACATTATAAGGTTATCTACTGTCAATCTGAGGTGAAATTGTTGAGTGGAAACATGGAGTTTTCTTTTAATATCAGACTGAATTCAGGGGGAATACAAGTCATCTGTCATTTTCGAGTGATTTAAAGCTGATATATGAGATTTTAGAGGGCTGAAATGTTTTTATTTCCCATCAGAATGCTCTGAAATGATTTGAGGTACATTATAGGTTACCTACTGCTTAAACTGCTAAACATCAGTGAATATAAAAACCAACAGGAACAGAAAATTAATTGGATTAAAACACTAAGATACACTGAGATGCATAAAATTAAAATTGGCTAAAACATTAATTAATGGTCATGATATTTGTGTTATTGCAATTAAGTTAAAAAGGCCATATAATTATGTTGTGAGCTGCTTACCTTTAAAAAAAAAGTCATGGCCTCTGAGGGATGGTATGAAAATTTAAATGGCCCTCGATAGGAAAAAGGTTCCCCACCCCTGACCTAAAGGATAAAACAGATAAAATCTAATTCAACCACCAAAGCTTTTACAAAGCAGATTATCACTTTCCATGCATGTAGATGTGTGAAGAGAAATATACAACACATGCACACAGTGCACATGGAGCCGGAAGAAGTGTGCACCGCCACCTCCTGCAAAATTACGACCATCAGGGCAAAATGCCCCAGAGCGACGTCACTGGAGTCACTTTATCAGATGACCTGCAGCTTCCTCTTGAGTAGAGCTGCAACGGTTACTCGAGTAATTCGAATAATTCGATTACAAAAAATGGTTGAAGCAAAAACTCTGCCTCAAGGCTTCGTTTAATTCCTATGACCTGCGTTATGTGGCCTGCTTAGCACAGGGATCATGTTTCCACACGGACTGTTATTGCGGACACACCCCACTACGTTCAGAATTGAGTTGGCGCGATGGCGGAGAGCAAAAAAAACGTCTGTAAAAGACAGAGGATGTACAAAGTATGAGATCATTTCCCACTTAAAAAAGAAGATAAATGCAACGTGTCTACTGCAAAGCAGAACTGGCGTACCACAACAGCACGTCAACAATGATTCAACATCTGAACCAAAAGCATTCCATCGCTAGTTAGAACGTGTGGTAGTTGTAGAGGCTGTAGCCTGATGTCCGTATGACTAGATATCATGTTAAGATGTGGAAACTATTTCGTGTTAAGTTGCAGGAGAGTAAATAGCCTACACCAAATAACTCCTTTCCACACACAAACAAACACACACCTTTACTCCCAGTGTTAGGAATAGTTGGAATAAATACCTGTATGTTTTTTTCAGGAATAAAAGCCAATTGCTTGGTCTATTTAACAGGCCTGTCATTTTCGTTATGCATTATTTGGTATTGTTGTTTAATTATGCAAAATTATTTTTTATTAGACTACTCGATTAATCAATAGAATAATCTGTGGAATACTCGCAGGGCCCTGGCCAAATTGGGGCCCTAAGCAGAATTTTATTTTGAGCCCCCCCCCATTACAAACTGACTGTATCACGAAATGCCATTTAGGTTTACAACCTAGTAGGAACAAATCAAATGAACAGCCTCTTTCAACAATACACATGACATGGTGCTTGATGGCTCTGGTGACGTGCTGGGCGCTGGCTCCCTGTCACCCTCAGTGACAAACTTATGCACTGACCCTGTTATGACAAGAAATCCATCATATAAGGAGATCTTAATGGTACATTACACAATGAAATTTATGTAAATACTAGCCTCACAAAGATTATTATTATATGTGTACATATATACTGTATATTAGAGCTGTCCCAAACGATTATTTTTCTAACGATTAATCTAGCGATTATTTTTTCGATTAGTCGACTAATCTAACGATTAATTTAACGTTACATGACCAAACAAAAGTAACGTAGTAACTGTAACTGTCGTTGGTAACTTATCTGAGGAAAAAAATACTGCAGTTGTAGGCGGAGCAACGTCTGTCCTCCCGCCTGTCCTACCGACTCTTCCTCACATTTCTGCCCGAAAAACAGCGTCTGTCACCGGCAAAAACCTTTAACTCACTCAAGTGGTTATGTTGATAGAAATCACCGTCAGCCCTCCCGACCAAGACTTCAGTGAACGTTCCCCCAGAAAACTGCCTCCATCCCCGCGAGTGACAGAGTCACGCAACGACCTGTTTACTGATGGCGATTATGTAATTATGTAATTTAGCACGAAACACGAAACTCTTTCACCTTCCAAGATGTTTAGGGGGCCGGGCTCTCAATCACTACACATTATGAACGGTCTGCGGGTTTAGAGTGACGGGGGGACACCTGGGAAACACCCCGACGTCATCATCATGACGTGTACCGTCACGTCTCTTTAGGAGCGGCAGCGCAGCTTTCTGTGTGAATTACATGGCGGTTCGTCTTTATTCCAGCGGTGCTTCGCTTTGTGTGAATGATCAACGGCGGAGAATTGACGAACCGCCGCTGTGGCGTTAATGCAGCGTCTCTGTGTGAGAGGGGCTATTCTCAGCCTCCGCAGGTACTACCACTTCCTGTTTGGGACAACGCGTCGACGCAAATTATTCATGTCGACGAATTTATGTCGTCGATTACGTCGACGCGTTGTCCCAGCCCTACTGTATATATATATTTTTTATACATTTTACCTCCATAAACATAGCCTAAAACTTCTATTGATAGCATAGATTGATAGGCTATAAACCTGAGCCAACATACAACCACCAACTGGGCAATCAACCACTCCTTTTTCAACAGAGGTGAAGGTATATGCAGTTAACAAGACATTCAATAAATGATAATCAGGGCCGCTAGGAAATGTAATCTCCAGTCCACTAGACAGAGTGATCCTCTCTTCTGTCTCATGATTAGCAGGCTGGGGTGTTTATGCCACAAAGTTTTTCTTTTTTATTTCAACAACATACCCACCTTCAAGTGAAGCACGAGCCTCCTCTTGTTTTGACTTTGTATTTCTTTTGTTTGCTCCTGATTCATATTGCCGGTTGGAGGCCATCTCTCCACCTGCATCCAACTGCCTGTCGGCGCATCTGACCGCTGATTGGTCAGATGCTGCACGCTGTCAATCATTGTGGCAACGCGTGCGGTGTCAGATCACTCGTCTCTTTTTCCCTCTCTCCTGCCTCGGGCTGGCCTGGTGGTCTATGCATGCCTCGCGGCAGCGATGCGCATCCTTTGCACATTTGCAGAGAATGAGTCCCCTTGCGCAAAATGGGGCCCCCCATGGATCGTGGGGCCCTACGCACAGTGCGTGTTCTGCGTGTAGGGAGGGGCGGCGCTGAATACTCGATTCTAAAAATATTCGATAGCTAGAGCCCTACTCTGGAGCCACTATTGGCTTTATACTACTTTTCCACATATTTCATCCAGACCCATTAAAGCTGTCCTCTGCCTGCTGTAGGACTGGTAAGTACAAACATATTTCCTCAGGACATCGGATCAATTTTACCCAAGTGATTAACTCAGTTAATCCAGTCTCGTCCATGTTACACCTCAAACCAATCAAGACAAGTCAAACAAATGTCTCCAGTGAACAAAGTCGACACTGCACTTGTCACCTCCAACAAGGTTATGTTCCACCTGTGTCTGTCTGTTTGTTGGTCTGTATGCAGAGTTACACAAAAACTTCTGACCAACTTTCCACTAAATTTTCTTTTCTCAAGTTTAATTTGCAAACAAAAATTAAGTTGAAAGTTGCCCTATGCTACGTAAGACAAACAACAAAAGTAAACATTTATGGTGGAGTGTTGAGGAGTCTCAGTTTGGGGACGGGTTTCGCTATTTAGCCTGTTGGTACAGCATCAGATACTTCTGTATCTGTTGTTCGATGGCAGCAGGGTGAACAGACTGTGTCTGGGTGGGTGTTGTCTTTTAGTATCTCGGGCTCTGTGCAGACATTACACTTCATAGATGTCACTGATGTTGTGTAGAAGGTACCAGTGATGTTCTGGTGGTTTAAATCACCTGCTGTAGAGCCGTTCCATCCTGGGCCACGATGAACCATGTCAGATTGTGATGTTTCCAGTCAGGATGCTTTTTCAGGATGATCAGAATCTGGCTCCAGAATATAGTCTCCCTAAGTTTCTGCTCCCTAAGTGAGCCGTTTCTGTTTTGTTTTTTTTAGCATATGTTCTCTGTGATAACTGGATTTGGTGGATCAGGCTTGAAAGAAAACATATTACTTACTTTTGGGCCTTGGCGTGGGTATGCTCTCTACTGAGTGCCATTCTAGTCCACTCAATGCATAGATATGATTAAATGTGAGGTGTCTGGAAGTGAAAAATCATTTAAACTTTAAATCATTTAACTTTGTATTTTGGACTATTCAAGGATTTTGCCAGGTCAAAAACTCGACACTTGAAATAGTTGGTCTCAAATCTTGAATCAGTTCTCAAGACTCAACCCTGTGTTTGAGATTAAAGCTGTCTGAGATAGAGGGCAAAGCACCAAACAAGTCTCCCTCCAGAGTCCTCCGGCTGCCCAATCAGGCTGTGTCAGAGAGTGCAGCTGTAGCCCTTGGTCATGCAGTAGCTGTCTCATGAGTTGTTTTTTCTCTCACAGTGGGAGGGCTCTGCTCTGACTCAGATGTAGTAGGATGATGTTCATGAGGTCGGTTGAGTCAGCAAAGTCTGCTCTTGTGTAGTTGTCGTGGATAAAAGAGAACCAGGCGTTGAAAGCTTCGACCTTATTAATCCATACTTACCAAAAGGCCTTGGCCTGAATTTTTAATTAAGAGTGATGAAAAATCAAAAACTGCAGTCAATCAGCTTCAGTGAGAATCAGAGAGATGATGGTTCTGAACGTCTCCATTGAGACTCGGGTCACATGTCTGCAGTGACTGCTGTTCGACAGGTCCCCGTCAACCGAGATCAAAAAGTCCATGTAAGTCTCAAAGTCAGAAAAGTCTGGTTCATGTCAAGACTCCAGTAAGTAGAGACAAGGCAAAATCAAGTCTCCAGTCAATCAAGACAAGTCAATGTAAAGTCTCAGTTGAGACCACATCACGTCAAAAGTGAGTTAAGACATTCTTAGATTTTGACTATAGATTTTAGATTTTGAAGTCCCAAGCCCTTGTGGCCAAGTTCAAGTTAAATAATGGGTGTCGGTTTTCAAGTCTTTCAGGTCAGAGCGAGTCATTATCGATAACTGACTGTAATTATTCTGCAGTGTGCACAAATGAGTAAGATGATACGTTTATTAACGAAAATCCCCAAACAGCTTCACAGTAGGAAATAAATAGTTCTGCAGACATAAACTTCTCCCACAACTTACAATAAAGCAGAAAAGCAATTTAAAGTAAATTAATTCATATTGTAACTTAAACTTAAAAGTTCATGTTTGTTATGTCGATGTGGTGCATTAGCAGGGGTCCCTTACCCATCTTCAAACATATTCATAACCCCGCACTAACATCTGGAATGGCTTCCCTTCCACATTTGTGACAGAAGCGAGCTGCTACATGAGAATAAATTTGACATTGTGCATCATTTTCTGAAAGCTGCAGCTGCTGGGAGAGAGTAACAAAACATTGCTCATCATTAACAGAAGCTACCAAAACAGAAGCTACCATCATTGTGAGCAACGTTCCAATACAGTAATGTAAGGTCTACTCTATTCAGTTTACTGTTTTATGCTATGTGCTGCTAATGTTAGCAGGTGCTTTGGGTTCTTCAGTGGCGCGGCTTAAGTACTAGCCACTAGCACTTTTCAAGCTTTCATTTTACCTACACTTACAGTTAAGTCTCGCCATCAGTTTGAGTTTAGCAGGGAACTAATCATGGATGACATTTGAACGGGAGACATGTATCTACATTCAAAAATCCTGAAGAAATTCACTTTTCAATTCAGATTTTTCACTATGGTACCACTAGGGGGAGCTTATGTATTATCCGGGGTACACAATTTGGCAAGTTTGTCATCTCTCTCTTGGATGAGCGGCTTTTGTCACAGCCGAATGTAACTTCGGCCTCTGAGCTGAAGAATTCATCTGTTGTCTAGCTGATGCCTTGTAACGAGTAATGACTGGTAGCAGCAAAGTTTCATTTAGTTCAGAAATGTTTTCTTCTTATGATTCTTACTGTCCTCTGTTTTGAATGTGGGCTAGGGTTTTATAATCCTTGATGATGGGGGGGAATAACAGTGTTGAGAAAGCCATGCCAGACCCACAGATGCACCACATCCTGAAACATCACAGTAGAAATGTACAATTATTGCAGTGAAGAAAGTGCTACAGTCACAGTAGAAGCACCTCAGGATGGATGAATCTCTCTCTCTCTCACACTCTCTCTCTCACACTCTCTCTCTCTCACACACTCTCTCTCCACACTCACACAAACACACAGCTATCCCAGCACTTCTTCAGTGGATCAATGATTAACGCTGCCTCCAGCAGCCTGTCTAACAGATGCTTCCTTCACATCCTGTCTCTCCACCAACACTCATCCTCCCTCCTATTGGTCAGTGGGCCTGGGTGGCCAGTATAATGTGAGCTGGGGGGGCTGTTGGAGCTGGAGTTGGTGAATGGACTGCTATCTGGAAGAAGTACATCTGAGAGAAAAGAGAAAAAAAAAATGACGATTCAGTCAAAGCTAAATATGTGAGACTGACTTGAGGCTAATATACATAGCTCACTAACCTTACAGCCAATAGCCAGCAGCGTGTGCAAAACTACTATTGTTGCAACTGTAGCCACAGCCATCACCTTGGTGTCGTCACGGACAACGGGCCAGAAGGTGAGCACCAGGACTGAACCGGAGATCAGCATGGCAACCAGGATTAGTGTCCAGCGCAACCACTCCAATGGAATGATCCACAAAACCTGAAGATGAGTGGGTAACCTGACGGTTACTGATGTCAAAGGGTCTTACCATGTTTGCTTAATGAACTTGCTCCATCTAGCCTGATGTGAAAACTGTAAATCAAACTCTGGTGCACACTAAACACCCACATGGAGACACCTGGAAAAGAGGTTTGAGTCACCTTCCAAGAGGACTGTGGTGTGGTTCGTTTGTAGTATGATGACTTTGGCATGGATTAAAAGATGTACTACTGTTCTGCTGACTGGGCATTAGGGCTGCAGCTATCGATTCTTTTTGTAATCGATTAATCTAGCACTTTATCGATCGATTAATCGAGTAATCGGATATTTTTTTTTTTTGCGTTTTTCTTTTTGTAATCGATTAATCTAGCACTTTATCGATCGATTAATCGAGTAATCGGATAATTTTTTTTTTTTGCGTTTTTAAACAACCAAAACAAATAATGCATAACGAAAATGATGTGGCTGTAAAATGATCAAGCATTTCTCAAAAAAAAAACAGAGGTATTCATTCCAACTCCAACATTTGGCTCCAAAACTATGCCCATTTATTAAGTGCCAGTGCCAGTAATTAAACAACAATACAGATAAATCAACTTACTGTAAAACATGTATAACATGTAAAACTGTGAATACAAACTTAAATAGTAAAGGCCATTTGGCCTTGGTTTTGTTTTCTTCATACAACATTACAAAAAAAGGATTGCACCTGAACTGTCAGGAATCATTTCAAAGTGACACAGACACATTGGAGGAGGCGGTGTAATGCACTCAAACAGAGTTTATAATCACAAAACAGCCAATGTGACACGTAATTCATGATCATGTCTGTATAAAGTGATGTTTATTTTTGCTCTTCTTCGGCGGCTGTTTCAGTGAGTTTTGGGCGCAGAGTGATGAGACGTATACCGTTGAAATTTGTAGAGTCCCAGTTTTTATATGACATGCTGTATGTAGCATTAGCATGAAGTAGCATAATCGCTAACGACGATTTTTTTCGGACATGCGCCATTAGCGTGTTTTTTCTATGTGCTCCTTTAGTTGCTTGGTGTCGGAATTGAGTTTCGATTAGGTGAAAATGATTATCATGAGCGTTTAGCCGAGCTTCTTCCCGTTAAGTTGCTGTGCTGCATTAATGTGTTGCTACATGGTTAGCTTGCTCTTATAGGGTGTATAATGCAACATGCGCAGCTCGGGTTGAAGAGGTTAAAAACATCAAAGCTAAACATCATATCTCGTCAAACCGCATCACGACATCACTACAAATACAGAGCTAAATTGTGCCAGCCAGCTAAATTTAAAATGTATGACGCGCTGGTGTGTTTCCTGAACAATGGTCCGTGTGGAACAATCAGATCCCTGCGCGTATAGTGCGCGTCATAGGAATTTAACGAGGCTTCGAGGCGGAGTTTTTGCCTCGAGGAATTTTTATAATCGAGTTTATCGAGTAACTCGATGAATCGTTTCAGCCCTACTGGGCATAATGTGACCTCTTGGTCTGTATGAGCAATTTATAGTCTAATGTACGGTCTGTGTAAGGTCCTTTGCTCACCACAGGTACACATACAGTATGCACATCACTACATGAGTGGAGGATTTTCCATCAATGTAATACAGAAGCTGGATACTGGATTCAAAGATGGCACCCAGTCACTTGAATGAACAGTCTGATAACTACACAGTTCCTTCACTCAACTAAATAAAGAGAAATGTCCCACAAAGCAACGTTACAGGACCAAACAATAGTAACGTAGTAACTGTAACTTTATTTGGCAACTATATGAGGAAAGAAATACTGCAGTTATAAGTGTTTGTCCTCCTGTCTGTCCTACCGACTCTTCGTCACATTCCTGCCCGAAAAACAGCGTCTGTCACCGGCAACAAACTTTAACTCACCAAATGTTTGTGTATACAAAAAATCACTGCGATGGTCAGCCCTCCTGACCGAGACTTCAGTGAACTTTCCCCCGGAAAACAGCCTCCCAGCGTAATTTAGAGCGAAAAATGTAACTCTGTCACTTTCCAGGATGGTGGGTCAGGATCTCAATCACTACACATTATAACAGCATCC
This sequence comes from Diplodus puntazzo, assembly GCA_963678695.2. NCBI lineage: Eukaryota > Metazoa > Chordata > Actinopteri > Spariformes > Sparidae > Diplodus > Diplodus puntazzo. The sequence goes on from OZ023174.1 coordinate 28,866,840, forward strand.
ATATGATTATTAACACACAGCGGGTACATGTTTAGATTGACAGGAGGACACCGGGTTAAACACACACACTCAGATGTCATCGTGACGTGTACCATCACGCCTCTTTAGGATCCGCAGCGCCGGAGTGCTGTATGAATTGACACACTGGTACGGCTTTACACTGGAGCTGCTTGGTTCAGTGTGAACAAACAATAGTGGCATCTCTGTGTGTCAAAGACTAATGAAAGCTGTCGGGATCATTTGGACAGACTGATCTACCTTTGTGTCATCTTTACACTCAGACAACAGCTTATTATGACCCTGACGTCCATGAATAGACCTTAAGGGGAGGCAGATGGACTCACCGAGGTGGGGATATAGATGAAGAGGGAGTAGCCGTAGACACAAACAGTTTCCAGGAAGGAATAGCCTCCAATCTGCCTCTCAGCCCCTTGCCGCCAAGTCAGGAATCCCCATAAACCAATGGGCACCAGCCAGGCATATAAGAAGATGACGACTGCAGCTATTGTCACTGTTGAAGACCAGGACACAAAGTAACAAAGTGTGAGTGAACATGACTCAGTAAAACTGAGACACACCAAGTGGTTTATCAAAGCACTGACCTCTGTGGAACTGTGGCCTGTAGTGGAATGAAGGGTTTCCCATCTGACTGAGGAAGACAGACAAGTTCCCACTGATGGCGACTGAGAAAACCAGTGTGACACAGATCCAGAATGGACCTACAGAGAGAGAAAGAGACACACGCACGCACGAACGCACGCACGCACGCACACACACACACACACACACAAAGTGACAACAACATCCACAAACTCCCTTTGGATCATGTTGTTTAAAGAGTTGTTTAACTTTTAAACTTTTTAAACTGTGATGAGACACTGCTGCTTATTTGGGCCTTCGAGTAAATTTGGCAAATGTATACATGTCTTTGTTCCAGTGATGGATATCTGATCACAGGGGGTAATTCAGATGCAGGTTAATCCCAGGTGTGGACTGATGGGTGTAAAGCCATCCATTTGTGAGTCAAAAAGGCCAAACCAACAGAATAATCAACAGCTTCCTTCCACAAGCTGTTAGATTGCTGAACTGCTGATCTGGAGCATGCACACTTATGCACTTTATGAGCCTTAGTCATAGTTTTAGTTTTAAATTATTATACTCATATATGGTGTGTGTTTATTGTGTTATTGATCCTGGAGAAACATACTTATAGAACTGCAGCAATATCCAGATGACTCCCCTTAATCACTGCTGCAAAATTACTCTATTCACTCCCAACATTCACTCTGACAGAGAATGGCTCATTCATTCATTCATTCACTCAGTCCATTCAGTCCAACTTTAAAAATCACATGTGTGCACACATAAAGAAAAATGAAAGAGAGGAATACATACAACCATTTATCTTGTCTTACCATATAGATCTGGGTTACTCCTAAGGTGGTGTTTGATAAAATTTCTTCCAGGTAATGGCATCACTGACCCCTTCACTCTGTCCAGTACCTGCATCACACCATAGCGTGTCAGGCAAAAGAGCACGTTAAAACTAGGGATGTAACGGTTACCAGTGTCAGGGTAAACCATGGTAAAATTCCTGACGGTGAAGGTTACCGTTTAAGTTTCAATTACCATGGTAACCGCCGTGGTCGATAACCACGGTGTGGAAAACTCATGAGATACTTTATCCAAGTCTCAATACATAGGCGCAGCGCGCAACGTGCGCGTGTTATGTAGTGAAGAAGACATGGCGGAGGGAGGATGTGATAGTAGCAGCCCTCAAGGCATTTATTCGCCTTCAAAGAGAGCCAAATCTGAAGTCTGGGCGTATTCTGGTTATTATAAGAATGCTCAGGGACAGCTGGTTGAGGATGGCAGCCCTATCTGCAGTAGCTGCAAGAAGAAAGTTGTTGCGAGGGGCGGCAACACGTCCAATTTACTTACTCATTTACGCGACCATCACCCTCAACTGTTCAGCGAATGCAAGGTAAATTAACCTTAAGCTCGGGTGCATGATGTATGTGTATGTCCAGTTTACTCTGTCTAATTTGCTGTTGTCACTAATGTAAACTGACCAGATTGTGGTATAACTGAACGAAGTTGATCCGTGATTTAGCACGTTATCTGAACCGCTTATTAATTGTAGATTTCACTTTTTAAAGTCGACCTAATAATTCCCCAAATACTGATGCAGAGCTGCAGTGAGGAGGATTTGAAACAAACACTTACTGGATGGACTGAGTTAGTGAATGCAAACTGACTGAGATGACTGACTTTCATCTCAGCTCTGTTCACCAGAGCAGTGTCTACCTGTGGCTGAGCAGACATTTGACCAATCAGATTGACCGAGTCCACTGACAACAGACTAGAAGGCAGACAGAGAGACAGACAGCCAGTAATATCAAAAATATACAATACTTGTGGATTATTTGTAGAATAGACTATATTTAAAGAATACTATAAAATGGTGAATATACAGCGCCGCCCCTCCCTACACGCAGAACACGCACTGTGCGTAGGGCCCCACGATCCATGGGGGGCCCCATTTTGCGCAGGGGGACGCATTCTCTGCAAATGCACAAAGGATGCGCATCGCTGCCGTGACGCACACGTAGAGCACCAGGTCAGCCCGAGGCAGGAGAGAGAAAAAAAAAGACGAGTAGTCTGAGACCGCATGCCTTGCCGCAATGATTGACAGCGCGCAGCATCTGACCAATCAGCGGTCAGATGCGCCGACAGGCAGTTGGATGCAGGTGGAAAGATGGCCTCCAGACGGCAATATGAATCGGGAGCAACCACACAGAAGAGAGGATTACTCTGTCTAGTGGACTGGAGATTACATTTCCCAGCAGCCCTGATTATCATTTATTGAATGTCTTGTTAACTGCATATACCTTCACCTCTGTTGAAAAAGGAGTGGTTGATTGCCCAGTTGGTGGTTGTATGCTGGCTCAGGTTTATAGCCTATCAATCTATGCTATCAGTAGAAGTTTTAGGCTATGTTTATGGAGGTAAAATGTGTACATATATATATCTATATCTATATAGAGATATAGATATATACACATTTTACCTCCAAATAAGATTAGATAAGATAAGATAAATTAAAATAATCCTTTATTTGACCCACATTGGAGAAATTTAAAGCATTGCAGCAGCAAACAGCAGTGTAGGAATATAGAACCTAAGTACAAAATTTAAAAATAAGTATATAAAAATATTGAAATATCATCAAATCAAATCTTAATGAATATTATTATTAGTTGTAGTCGTATTTGCATTAATTGCATTTTAATCTTTTTGAGGCTAGTGTTTACATTAATTTCATTTAATTTACCATTAAGATCTGCTTATATGATGGATTTCTTGTCATAACAGAGTCAATGCATAAGTTTGTCACTAAGGGTGACAGGGAGCCAGCGCCCAGCACGTCACCAGGGCCATCAAGCACCATGTCATGTGTAAAAGGCTTGTTCCATTATTGAAAGAGGCTGTTCATTTGATTTGTTCCTACTCATAAAGGTTGTAAACCTAAATGGAATTTCGTGATACAGTCAGTTTGTCATGGGGGCGGGCTCAAAATGAAATTCTGCTTAGGGCCCCAATTTGGCCAGGGGCCCTGTGAATATAACAAGTGTCTAGATAGAGATAAGAGCCAAAATAGAGTTTTCATAATTCATTTAACAATAATCCTTTTTGTTTTCATCTAAAAAGTTATCCAACCTGTTTCTAACAAAAGTGATATGCTCTAAATTGTGAGTTTTGTGATCTGTTGGTTGCACCCTTAGTATTAAGTAACAATGACAGTAATAATTTATAATGAAATGTTCTATTTATTTTTTTCACAGAGAGGGTCTGCTAGTCAATCGAGTGCTGCTGCCAGTACATCTCATTCTACCTCTGTAACACAGACATTAAAGGACGCGTTTCAAAAACAGGCAGCCTCATCACAAAAAGCCAATGACCTATTTTGCACAGTTTTGATGCATTCTTTTATACTTGTTGAAGGTTGATTTTGCAGTGTTTTGTTAAGGTTTTTTCAACATTTTGAAGACATTTTAAAAATACCGCTGTATACCGATAACCGTGATAATTTTGGTCACTATTACCGTGGTGTGAAATTTTCATACCGTTACATCCCTAGTTAAAACATGTAGATTTTGTAAATAATAGAAACACTCTCAATTGAATTATAGCTCCAGCTGTAAAAGGATTGACTCATACCTGCACTGTGTCCACATTGAAGAAAGACTGATAGTACTCAAAGGTCCAGAAGCCACCACCTGCTTTCTGTCCTCCTAACAGCTGGAAGCACAGACATCGGTTAGCTGCTGTCCACTCAAAACAGGTTGACCTGTGTCATGGTGACATAAGGCAGTACAGACACATTTACACACCTCAGAGCTCTCCTCCTGACCCCCCTCATCCTCTGAGAGGTCTAGTTTCACCTCCTCTCCTCCTCCTTCTCCTGTTGCTATGGTAGTGGTGTTTGAGGCAGACATGCTGAGAGTGGAGGCCCCTGGGTCTACAGACAGCAGCTCTGCAGCTTCCTCAAACTCTGCAAACAAACATCAATGAATATGGAGTCAGCACCAGTAGTGGGGCACACACATAACCAGTTCTACTCCAGGAACATGTACTATGAACATAGTTCAACTGGCGCCAGTGTATATTTTCCACGTCAGCATAACTTAACATTGTTATCACAAGGAGAGTGTGTGTGTGTGTTTGTGTGTGTGTGTGTGTGTGTGTGTGTGTGTGTGTGTGTGTGTGTGTGTGTGTGTGTGTGTGTGTGTGTGTGTGTGTGTGTGTGTGTGTGTGTGTGCGTACTCTGTGTAGGCATCAAAGTACCTCAAATGTTTGTGTGACTGCAATATGTCAATCTATTCTATTGCACACGTTTGGAACGCCTTCTGCAAGCTAACTGCAGAGAGTAGTATAAACAGAATGAGTACGCGCCCGGGGTGTCGGCAGCTGTCTCTGTGTAAGTCCGCACAGGAGGATAATCCAGGCCTAACCCTAACCTACTTCACTGAGTGATCCTGTACAGCTCTATCACAAAGCTAGTGAACTTGGTGTGCAGACAGCATCGTCAGATCATGACTGACATACTTCATATGAAATGTAGGGATGCACCAATGGTGAAATTCTGATGAACAATTTGGTCTGTAGAGAATGCCAATGTACGGGTGGTTACCAATTCCCGTTTTATGCTAGGAAAACAAAGAATTCTTTCTCATAAAAAATGGTTAAAAGTCAATCAGCGCGTCATTACACCATCTTTGAAACAGCACAGATTCATCTTACAAATCTATGATACAACTTTCTTTCAAAGTTATAAAGACATTACTTTTTAGCCAGCTTTATAATGACCCCTTCTGTATTGAAACAGCCTTGCAAAATAATTACAGGGATGTTACAAGCCAGCAGCTCATTAATGTGCCAGCACAAAATTCAACATCAGCCACTGCCTGATGTCACCTTAACTGCTGACAGGTCAACAGCAGTCAACAATGCTGTTGTCACCAAGTACTGCGATCATCAATTAATTGGTTTGAGTAATTTTCCAAGAATAAAGTTACAATTGTCTGATTTCAGCCTCTAAAAGGTGAATATTTTCTGTTTCTTTGCTCCTCTGTGACAGTTAGCTGAAAGTGTTGAGGACAAAACAAGACATTTGAGGATAACATCTATGGCTTTAGGACACAACAGATTAAAACCTATGAAAATAATTGTTAGTTGCAACCCTAACCCTCGATATTTACCTTGGAACTGTAGATCATTTGGACTGGCCATTGCTTCAGTGGACAAACACCAACCTCATGCAACACCTGAGAAGATTATCACTGAGGTCAGACACGTCTACTCATCCCTATCAAAGTGATCAAGGTGAGCCAGAACTATGGGCTCTGACTGTGGATGGCGACCGGGTTAAAACCCACCTGCAGTCTGCGGGATGTCCCTGACGATGATGGCGTGACAGTGGCCACAGAGCTGCGACAGCTACTGGCTAAGCTAAATGCACAGCAGCGCTCTCGTTTCTCATTTGTGTGAAGACGTGAAGGTAGTTAACGCAAACGTATGAGAGCATGGCTGATTTAGGATTAATAAAATGACAGAAAACAAAAACTCACTGCTACCGCCTGTCTTTCATAGCTGACAAGACATCTGGCACCAGTCGAGGGGCATGTCTTCCGGTACACGTCGTCGGCTTCTTCTTCTTCTTCTTCTTCTTCTTCTTCTTGAATTCCGGCAGGCTGCACGCTATCCAGCGTAATGCTGCCCTCCACCGGTCATACCCAGAACTACTTAACTAAATTTTCACATTTAATCCAGCAGAGTGCAGAAATTTTAATACTGCCCTCCCAAAGGAGTCTGATTTTTCTCCTAATGCAAAGATACCTCGAAAGGAAATCACAGACAGACCCAGATCATACAGGTCTATAAACAGCTGTCGTCTCTGACTGGAATATAGGTTACAAGAAAGAAGCACATGCACCACCGTCTCTAATTCTCCACACTCACACAACCCACTCTCATGCTTGCCTATGACTTTTAAGCAACTGGCTAGACAGCAATGCCCCAGCCTCAGCCTAGTTAAAACAACTTCCGCCCAAACATACTTCTCCATTTTTTTCACTTTACTGAGGGTTGCAAACAAAAATAATGCCTTCCCCTCTGCTCCTGGTTCCACTCATTCTGCCACTGCAACTCAAGTTTTTCATTACAGATACTCACACATTCACTCTTACCCATCATGACATTCAAATCTATATTTTCTTTAGACAGTGACTCTCTAGCCAGCCTGTCGGCAACTTCATTTCCCTCCACCCCAAAGTGTCCAGGCACCCACATAAAACACACATGGCACCCTGAACTCTCAATTCTTAAGAGACAACACAGAATCTCCATTACCAGATCTGGGCGGGCACTAGAGGAGCCTCCTTCTAGAGCCACTAAAGCGGCAGCAGAATCTGAACAAATAACATTGTTCTGAGGCTTATTTTGTTCTATCCACTCCAAAGCTTTTAAAATTGCCAGCAGTTCAGCTGAAAATACAGATAAATTGTCTGATAAGCGAATGCTGAATTGAAGATTCTCATCTGCAACAAAAATCCCATCCCCAGCTTTCCCCGAGACAGGATCCTTTGATCCATCAGTAAAAATTTTCATGAATCCTTCAAACTGATTCAGGATCATTTTCACATCTTTACACTGACTATTTCTCTCTTTTTCGAGGAGAGACAGCAAAACCTCAGGTTCAGGAAGAAACCAAGGCGGAACAGGAGACCAAACATGCCCAGCCATTCTCTGACATTCTACTCCAAAATCCCCCACCAACTGTTTTATACAATGTAAAAAAATTAGCTTCTTTCCATTTCCCGAAAACTCCCAGGAACTTTCTAGCAGACATCTTGAGGCAGAACTATAACTTGAGCAACTCAGCTTAGCCCAGTAATGGAGCCCTAACTTTTTCCTCCTGATTTCCAGTGGTAATTCTCTTATTTCAATAAGTAGAGCAGGAATAGGAGTCGTCCAAAGGCACCATTACAGACTCTCAAGGCCTTAGCCTGAACCCGGTCTAGTTTACATATTACAGATTTGGCAGCTGAACCAAAACCCACACACCCATAATCCAGAATAGATCTAATCATAGCGCCATAAATCATAGAGTATCTCGATCAGCACCCCAGTCACTCCCAGCGAGACATCGAAGGATATTAATCACTTTTTCACACTTACATACAACTCGCTCTATATGGCTTTTCCACGTTAGTCTTTCATCCATCCATAGACCGAGAAACTTAAACTCTTTAACTCTTTCCACTGGACAGTCATACAGCAAAATATTCAAGGCAGGAATTTTCCTCTTACTCCCAAAAATCATAAATTTACTTTTGGAGGATGAAATTCTAAAGCCCCAATCATTAGGCCATTGAAAAACCTGATCTAGAGCCTTTTGCATCTGATGAAAAAGAACATGCAAGTTCCAGACAGCCCCATCATCTGCAAACAGAGACTTCCCAAAATGATTAGGAACTCTTGAAAATATATCGTTAATCATTATACTGAAGAGGACAGGACTAATAACTGATCTCCCCCAATTTTAACTTGAATAGATCTATTGTTAAGGAAATCCTTAATCCAATAAAACATCCTACCTTTAACACCTGCATCATGAAGCTTAATTAGTAACCACCTTCCACATAGAATCATACGCCTTTTCAATATCTAAAAACACAGCAATTACCCCTTCTTTGTTAATAATGGCCTTTTTAACATCTTGATCTAACACTGCAATGGAATCCATAGTATTTCTTCCAACTCTAAACCCATTCTGATAATTCACAAAAAAATCTTTAGTTTCAAGGAAATAAACCAACCTATTTTGTTACCATCCTTTCCATTACCTTGCATAAAACGGCTGTTAAAGCTATAGGCCGATATGACGACGGACAAGAGGGGTCTTTCCCTGGTTTCAGGACAGGAACCACAACAGCATGTTTCCACACCTTAGGTAAAACACCTGCCTCCCACACATAGTTATACAAAGCCAGAACTTCCTCCAAAGCTACATCATCTAAATGTTGGAGCAATTCATAACTGATACTATCTTGGCCAGGAGTGGTCTTAGCTCCTGCTTGAACTGCTTGCTTAAGCTCTTTCATAGAGAAGAATACATTAAAAAATTCATTTTCTGAAGATACAACAAACTTCCACCCTTCAGTTCTCAATATGTCTTCTCTCCTCAGCAAACCATAATCCCCTAAAGACTTGGAATTATGTACCTCTTGAAAAACTTTGACACACATATTTGCTTTTTCCACATTATTGACTGCTTCACTTCTACCATCAGACAGGGCTGGCATTAGTGACCTCACCATTTTCCCTGACATTTTATGAATCCTTGACCAGACCTGCCCAATAGGGGTATCCGGTCCCAGGGTCCCACAGAAATCCCTCCAACACTTTCTTTTAGCATCTTTTATTATTTTCCTTGCCTTTGCCCTACAGCGTTTGAAATTTATACTGTTACCCTGAGTAGGGTTACTGCGCAAAAGCTTAAAAGCGTGTTTTCTCTCTTTCACCGCCTTATCACAATCACTATTTCACCACGGAACAATTACTCGAGCCTTTGGGACCCCCCTACATGGAATTGTCCTTAAAGCCACATCAAAAATCATTTTACTTAAGGATTCATTAAACTCATCAATAGATCCTTCACTATTGATTTCTCCTAAACTTTTTCGAATTTCTACCCCAAACTGCTCGAGAAAAATCAAACCTTTTACCTAAATCCCCCTAGACCACTATTAATGATCTTCCAAACTGACTTAAGACTGGAAAATGGTCACTACCCATTGAATGCTTCCCCAGTACATCCCACTCACCTATTCGTGCTAGGGTTGGATATGCAATACTTAAATCAAGACAAGACATTTTAAGAGTATTTATGTCAAATCGAGTTGGTCTTCTATCGTTCATAACTACTAACCTACAGTTATCTAACAATTCTTCAACCACAGCACCATTCCCATCCCTTACCTGACTTCCCCACAAAGGGTTATGGGCGTTAAAATCACTTACCCAAATGAGAGGGGAAGAAATCTTATTTAGTAGCTCCTCAAGTTCAGCCAAGCCTAAAGGTTTACAGGGATTATAAAAATTAACTAAACTTAATTTGCCCTGGTGACTCCACACTTCAACAATTAGACATTCAAGAGATAGTTCATACTCGCAGACTTTATATTGGATCCCTGATTTGACAAATGTTGCACACCCACCCCCTGATTTCCGGTACACGTCACCACGTGAACAAGGCTATCACGTGGACCATATTCTTTTTGTTTTTTAAAGGTGGCTTTTTGATTCAAATAAAACTGTTATATGTGTTATTTACAATAACGCCACACATTTGACGCATTTCCACTTCACATCAAAATTCCATGGTAAACATGGATTTTCATGTTCAAGTGACAGCAAGCGGAACGTTTGCGAGGTACCGCTTTCTGTCGGAAGATTAAAAGCGATTCACCTCTCGGACGCCATTTTGGCTCCATATGAGCTGTCTTGTCCGACAAGCAGGATGTTTCTTCTGCGTGAAGGTGACCGTAGGACTAGATGAAATCTGTTAGAATGGCTTCGTTGAGTGTAGTGAGAAGGATGTTCTGTGCGGCGGCAGACACAGCAGCAGCAGCTCCGGCTCCCGCCACAGGCAGCCGGTGGGAAAGACTGAAGAACAGTAAAGCTGGTGAGAAACTGAGCACACGACTCATTCAGGTCAGCTAGTTAGTGTAACAGTTAAAGCTGCAGGGACCGCACTAGCTCGGTTTGACATATGTAGGTAAACTTTGGTTTATCCTCCTGCCAAATTCACTTCAGTTCACTGGCAATATGGTGTTTGTAGAAGGGAAACATGATTAGAGTAATGTTGTCACTTTTTTTGAATTGCAGAAATACTTAACTTACTCCTGTAAAGACACTTGTACCCATTTGATGCTGCATTCAATTGCAAGTTGGAAATCGGTATTCCCGTCTCAGTATAAACATGACCACTCGCTGCAAACGGGTGTTTGAAGGGCGGATGCAAAAATTCAAAGGCACTTGAGATGATTCTGATTCTTTGTTTTAATGGTGTAATCTGTTTGAGTAGACTGCTGCTTTGAAACTAGTGAGTAGTTCTGAAAGTTTAAGAAGGACTTATTGATTTATGATTAGCCAGATCCAACCCCCCCTTCCTGTAAATTGTAGTGATGTGTCTTCCGTGCCGAAGCTTCGAAGCGTGTGTCGAGTAGTCCAGGAAGATTTTTGTGAAGCGCGTATCGAGGCTTGTGTCGATGACGTATGTGGTGACGTTCGAAGCCTCGCGAGCCGGCTGTACCACGTGACTGATTCAGGTTTGCGGCTTTGGCGTGTGATTCGAAATATGAGGGGCAACGAAACGCAATGGGGGTCCCCATCACCTCAAATCCTTTCAAAAACCACTGTACCTTGCGCACAGGTAGTTAAGTGGTTCGCGCGCATGTCACAAACGCAGCGGACCCCGGTTCGAATCCCGGGCGGAGCACATTTACTGCATATCGGAGCACCTTCGCTGCATATCACAGCCCCTCTCTCTCCCATTTCTCTAATCTATCCGCTGTCATAAATAAAGGCGTCTATGACCAGAAAAAATCTTTACAAAAAAAAAAGAAGAAACCGCCCGAAGCCTATCACAGTGGAGAAGTTGTTGTTTTTAAATAAAAATGAATACAATTTCCTCATTGTATGAGTTACATTTTGTCCCGAGTAACACATTCACATCACAACCCTCTCCCCAATTTGTTTCAGCTTTTCCCTCTGTCGTCATTCTATCAGAAAAACAGACACTATAATAATGAGTAGCCTATATTATTTGTTTATTTGCATTATCATTTAAGCATAATTCAATTCGAAGCTTCACGCACCAAAGCCCCGGTGTCATTATAGTCACTCTGCCTGTTTTACATTCATTGTCCACTTGATGGCACAGTAGAGCAAATGAAGCACCATGAAGCTTCGGCCCATGTGTGAACCAATTGGATGGAAAGCTTCAATGCTTCATGAAGCTTCATCTCGCCATCACTAGTAAATTGGCATTAAATATAATACATTATGTTGTTTGTTTCCTTGTAAAAAGTTTCAGTTTGTGGCAGCATGTCTGTACCAGCCTGTCTGCTTCTGTGTCTGTTACTGTCACCATTTACACTCCATTTATGAAAGAAGACAACCTTTTAATGTAAAATGTTTTGATGTAAATTGCAATGCAAATGTTAGATATTTCTTTTTGTAAAAAAAAACAAAACGCATGCAAGATGTGAACTTGGCGACTTAGTGCCGTCCAAGTGTGACCGGATCACTAAGACTGATGTTTATATCAGGTCTGATCGGTGTCCTGTCTTGTGTCTGCAGGTGTGTGGTTTCGCGGCCTGGCTACTGACTACAAAGAGGCTTGTCGGGAGATATTTGTTGGTGCGTGGGAGCGGCCGGTCAAAGCCTCTGCATATTTGAGTCTGCTGGGTGGGGCCTGGGCCTGTGTCTACACCAAACCTGATCAGTCATCCTTTGAAGCCGCCCTGCTTGAGTATTCTGGCAAGCTAGGCCTGCTGTCTCCGTGGATCCGCAGTGCCACCTCCGACGTCCACGTGCAGAGCCTAGTGAAGCTTCGGAATGAGGGCCGGCTCCGGCATATCAGCCTGGGTCTTCTGTCTCTGGTTTACCGCACAGACTACAACCCAGACGTCACACTGTATGAAGCACAGTGCTCCAACCTGTCAGTACCCTGGAGGGAGCTCCCTGAACGGATGCTAGACATGGGCTTCATTGGACACTGGTGGATCCTGGACTCAAAGATGAAGGACTATGATGTGAATGAGGACGAGTTCAAGCACCTGCCAGCCCACATGCAGGCAACATCCCCACCCAGTGTTCAGGAGGTGGAAAGGAGCGAGAGGTTGCATAAAGAGTCGTGGTTAGCTCTGACCATGGAGGACGAGAAGAAGGAAACAGATTTTGTGGACAAAAAGCAAGAGAGTGTCAGTGAAAACAGTCCAGTGGAAGCAGTGCAACAGGAACAGACTCAAGCATAAGGGCTGTGTGAAGCGGACTGCCAGGCAAACACATGCTGAATGCTGAATGCTGAACTGTACAAGGGAAGTCTCATTTGTCATGCACCAGTAGATTCGACAGACCACTTTTAAAGTACATTTCTCAGCTCAGACCTGTCTAAACTGTTTACTGCCCCCACAAACCACCAAGGAATCGGCAAACACTCCTTGTCTCGTCAAGCTATAAGCAGTCATTCAAAATGGGTTCTGTTTTAATTTATTCAAACATGCTTTCATAGAAAATATTGCATATCATTTATACCATCAACCACAGGTCAAAAAATCTAACAGTTAGGATCAGTCAGTTATATCTGTCAGATGTCTCCCTGTTGGCTTGTTGACTGTTGGTTTGAAGCCTCAAATTTCTGGATTATGGTTGGTCACCTGGAGCCAGAATTTTCCCCAGACACAACTAGATCTAAACGGTGTTCTGAAAAATCTGAGTGCGGATGTATGAATTTTTAGATATGAACAACAGATTTCTCTGAACCCCTGTCTACAAAAATGTGACAATATCCGTTATCTCATCAATAATGGCAATGAGAAGCAGGTAACTGTCCAGTATTGGCATCAGCTGAAAAAATCTATTTCCTTATTTTGAAGCTGTGATTTTAAGGTAGAATAGTATAAAGAAGTATAATCCGCATGGTACCAAAAATTAAAGCATTTTTTCTCTAAAATATCCCCTGGGACAGATATATCATGACATCATATTAAACAACTATATGGGACTTTATTATGATATATAGTTTAGAGGGTAAATGTAACTTTGATGGTGAAAGGTCACAAGACAAAAGGGCTGGGAATGGGTCATAAAGTGTGTTTTTATTTTGAAAAGTAACTGGTCACACTAGCTGTCTGATAAATGTAGTAGTGTGAAACACACAGCAATGTCCTTTAAAATGAAGTGGAGTTGAACAGAAGAATAAAGAAATGTACGATGGAAATTCTGAAAAAAAGTGCTGGAACAAATGTACTGCAGTAGTAATGTGATATTAAAGGAGTCATCACCCGGAAACTGCAATTTCTCTTGGTAAAACGTGCATATTGGTGTTGGCCTCAGTTGAAACTTGCCTGAAAAGCTGGAGTTTGAAAGTGGCTCAGTTTTTTCGCTTTGGCTCTTTTTCCGAACAGGAATAACGCACAAGCGTGCGCATTCCTAAAGCGCAAGATTTTGACTTTGCTCCTGCGGTGACGTTACCACAGGAGGCTACTTGCATAAGCTCGCATAAGCATCGGCTCACAGCCGTCCTCAGCCAGACTTTGAGTGAGCACGCCGATTCTGCCTATTTCTCTGTCATTTTCATGCCATACATCGTGACCACCAGCATTAAAACTCAGGTCTTACATGTAAAACAGGAGTGTGAAAAGTAAGAAGGAAAAAAAAAAAATTTACCATTCAGAGACATCCTGCTGTAAACGTGTTGGCTCGTACATAAATGCCTGAATTCCGTAAGGTTCGTCATTTAGTGTGTGCGCCATGACAGGGGGCTGTTTTTGTTTTGGAGTCTGTGTGCATGCAAGCTCGCCCCCCATTCCGGCTCTGTCCTTCCTGCGGCCAATCAACGCGCGCCTCATTACATATTAATACAATGCACATCCGGACCAGTCAAAACCTCGCGCAATCTCACGTGAGAAAGTCGTATGAAAAAATGTCAGAGCAAGCTCTATGTTTGATTTTTTTTTTTTTTTTTTAATTTCTAGTAAGTTTTAAGAATTGGACCAAAGCGATCCAAGGGGGACTGGATACGTAAAAACCAGGTGATGACTCCTTTAGTATCCTGGGCTCACCTTTTTACATTTGGGTGAATCTTAAGTGTGTAGTTCGGTCCAACAAACAACAGAGACGTACGTTACTGCTGCCTTGACTGCCTGATCGATGCTGCAGGTACACTATGTCACCTAATCTCATTGTAGATTCAGAGATCGATTATTTAGTTCTACAGATCCCTGTGAGGGAGTATCACTGTGACATGGACCCCTTGGAAAACATAATGGGGTCAAAGGAGACTAATGTCACTTCTGACTTGCTGGTGGGGCTATCAGGTGTCTCCTGGAGGAAGTCACAGGTCAGGGGTCAGCCTTTGGTATTCAACAGTGGACCAAGTTAGCTGTCAATGGATTTCTGTTCAGTCAGTGCACCATGTAGCGGTGTCTTTGTATTTAGCCGCCAGATGGCGCTCTAGTGCAAAATAATTGAACTGGACATCACTTAACAACCACAATTTCCCATCCCATAGGATGGGTTGAGGGTTCAGTCTAGTTTTATGTATTTATTAGGGCCCGAGCAGGTCTCGACCTGACCTGCGAGGTCCCTATTGTTTTTCTCGACCTGACCTGCGAGGTCCCTATTGTTTTTCAAATGATTATTATTATTTTTCTTCTCACAAAATGATCGCATTTTTCACTGTCTGAACATACCCCAAAACTCACCAAACTTAGCTTTTTGGCTAAAAACTCCCATATACTTTGTCGCACATTTTAAAACCTTACATCCACGCATTCAGTGAATTGTGCTGAATCTCGTTGTATAGGCCACGCCCCTTTCAGGGTACCGTTTTTTTTCCGCTACATCGCGAAATGTCGAAAACCTACTTTTTCTATCTCCTCCCAGGCGATTGCACCGATTTGCATGAAACTTGTCACACAGTATCTGTGGAACCTCCAGACAAAAAGTTATTAAAAGAATTTTGATAGACCACACAATACTCAAGTTATTAAATATCAACTTCCTGCAGATTTGGTTCAAAACGGGAAGTGTTGCATATCTCCACATTGGTATGGTCTAATGACATGAAACTGAGTGTACTACTCCGACATAAGCCGCTGAGGCCCTGTGCAAAATTTTAGGCGATGACCACAAGGTGGCGCTCTTTAAATTGAACTATTATATATCTCCACATCTGTTCATCGGATTGATACGAAACTTTGTATAGTTATTGTCAGTGCCCTCCTGAGGAGAGCTTACAAAGGGTTTACCAATTTGACTCTAGATGGCGCTGTGGTGCCAATTTAATTTTATATTTGGCACTGTGCCCACACCATAACACTTATGGAAATGAAATTCATAGAGGTGCTATAGAATGGCCCCTGTGACTCACAGACCAAAAATGACCAGCAGGGGGCGCTATTTTCAATGCAAAGCGTTTTTGGCACATAACTCCCACATTATATGTAGCACCTTGTTAAACCGTTTATCTACATGTTCCCTGAAGTCAGCTGAATGGTGTGGTATAGGCCACACCCACTTGTGCGATAACCTTCCATTCGCAAAAACGTGACAAATGAAAAACCTGCTCTTGCTCTTCTCTCTGTACCTGCTTCCTCTGGGTTCCATCCTGAGAAAACATGGCATTTCCTTTCATTTTTACGCTGACAACAGTCAGATTTATGTGCCGCTGAAAAAGAAAAACGCCTGTCTGAATCCACTTCTATTATGTCTTGAAGACATTAAAGCATGGATGTCACTGAACTTTTTAAAATTCAATGAAAAGAAGACAGAAGTGATGTTTTTTGGTCCGAGCGGCTCTGTTGAACCCCCTCCTGTTGACTTGGGCCCTTTGGCACACTATGTGAAGCCAACAGTCTCAAACTTGGGTTTTAAGATGGACAGTGATTTTTAATTTGAACCGGCAAATTGGTGCAATAGTGAAGTCCAGCTTCTTTCACCTGAGGCAGCTGGCAAAGGTGAAGCCCTTTCTTGCACAGAAGCACTTTGAAGCAGTAATCCATGCCTTCATTACATCTCGGCTGGATTACTACAATGCACTTTATTTTGGAGTCAGCCAGTCCTCCCTCACGTGTCTCCAGTTAGTCCAGAACGCTGCTGCTCGCCTCTTAAGTGGAACACGTAAGAGGGAGCACATTACTCCCATTCTGGCCTCCCTCCACTGGCTGCCTGTGCATTTTAGAGTTCATTTTAAGATTCTTTTATTTGTTTTTAAATCTTTAAATGATCTCGCCCCGCCTTACCTCTCTGAGCTCCGCCATCCCTACGCTCCTGCCCGGTGCCTCAGGTCAGCTGACCAGCTGCTCCTGGAGGTACTGAGGTCTAAGCGGAAGCTCAGAGGGGAAAGAGCTTTTTCCATTGCCGGTCCCAAACTTTGGAACGCCTTCCCGCTCCACATCAAACAAGCCCCCTCACTGTCCATTTTTAAAATGCCCATTTTTATTCCTTGGCTTTCAACCCAGCGTGAGACTCTGCTCTTGTTTTTGTATTTTATTGTTTTTATTGCTTTTATTGTTTTTATTGTTTTAACATTTTTATTGTTTCATTGTTTTTATTTTTTATTCTTTGTTTCCTATGTTTTAGTTTTCATGTTCTATTCCTTTTAATGTACAGCACTTTGTCCCAGCTACGGCTGCGTAAAGCGCTTTATAAATAAAGTTGAGTTGAGTAACAGGAAATCAAACCAGAAAAAGCAAATAAAGCACATAAGACTAAAATGAAGAAAAACAATAGAAATAAAATCACACATGAAACTCAGTGTGTCTGAGTTCAGCAGGCAGAGAGTTACATAGTTTGGTGGCACTAATCCAAAACCACTCTTTGCCACAATGACAAACCAGCAGGGCTCTCTTTGCTCAGTGGTCTAGAGCAGGGGTTCTCAACCTTTTGCAAGCTGGGCCCCCCCAAAGCTGGTTCATTGCAGTCGATTTTTCATCAATCTCTCACTCTCTTCTGGTGGACAGAGAAACGTCTAGCGGCTGCTTCTCCCGAGTTTTCCTCTGCATATCTTACGACAGAAAGTTTGAATTACTTTTTATTTTTTTGCCGGAGCCATGGCGATCATCTACAGAAGAGGATTAGGGCCACATGTGAATTTTTTTTTTGTTCTGACTTTAAAGTCAGAATTCTGAGATTAAAGTCAGAATTCTGAGAACAAAGTCAGAATTCTGAGAAAAAAGTCAGAATTCTGAGATTAAAGTCAGAATTCTGAGAAAAAAGTCAGAATTCTGAGAAAAAAGTCAGAATTCTGAGATTAAAGTCAGAATTCTGAGAAAAAAGTCAGAATGAAGTGAGAATTATGGGTAAACTATCTGTAAGGAACCAACTTCAGTGAGAGAGTTACATGAGAGTTAATGAAGGAGGGAAGACACAAAAAACCTGATTATGTCGGATTGTCGCACTACGACGTGAGCGGCTTCTTTGAGATCGCGCTGATCCGCTGGCATTTCCTGATGAATTTCTATTCTATGAGCGATATAGATTTTCAGCCTAGGGAATACGGTACATTTGCTCACTTATTGAGCCGAGTGTCAGGATGCCACTAAAGAAGCTGTGCGCTCACTGTCGGGCAAACTACTTACATTCAGTTGGTGATGCAGAAAATCTGAGGGATACAGTATATTAACCACACACCTGCTGCCATGTCCGACTGCTGCTCCCACATCTTAATAAAATGCAATATGAAATATTAATTAGGCCAACCAAGTATTTATTTGTCACAGATAATGAGTAAAGTTAATTATTTCTTTGATGTGGCCATGAATAAACTGATGAACTGATCCATGTTTCACCTGTTGTAGGGCAGTGTAGCCCA
Organism: Diplodus puntazzo; assembly: GCA_963678695.2. Classification (NCBI taxonomy): domain Eukaryota; kingdom Metazoa; phylum Chordata; class Actinopteri; order Spariformes; family Sparidae; genus Diplodus; species Diplodus puntazzo. Next base: position 28,885,006 of record OZ023174.1, read on the forward strand.
AACACAAATCTTACAGGCTTGAGCTATTTTCACTGTCAAAAAGGTCTTTATTGTCATTGTACAGGGACAGTAGCTACATGTGCTTGTTCATCCCGACACAGTTATACAAAAAAAACACAAAACATTTATAGCCTACGCACTCAGCCTCGCTTTCAATAAAACACACGAGCATTCTATAACTGAGATCAGTAAAATGTGAAAACAATATAGACATCATTCAAAAATGAAAAAAGATAGTTGTTGCTTCAGTTTATTTATTTCTTAAATGGATGAGGGTTAATTTGTAAAACAATGTTGAGCTTTCAGAAATTAAAACACTAAGGGCTTAATATAATATTGATCATAATATGAATCGTTGTTAACTTACGCATTTACACGGTCAGCAGTTTTCTGCCAGCAGCCCTCCCTCGCTCTATTGGCGGGGACAGTATTACTTTTTGCCGTGATGGTTTCTTTGAATTCTTCATAGCTTTGCATAGTAAGAATCTGCTCATCTTGAGTAAAATATGTGGCCCGGGATCGATCCATTTTCGCACGGAAGTAGAATAATATGACGTCAAACGCCCCCTTTTATGTGAACGCGCGCAGAGCACAAAGCAGAGAGCTGGACTTAACAAATTAAGTTGATAACCACCGTCGCAGAACCGTTTAACTCTGTTTGGGGACTTGGGGCTTTGTTGAGCTGCATCGTGAGCACGAAGCCTGGCTATGTTGAGCCCCCTTCGCAGAACAGGCCCAAGGTCTATCTCACACCTGTTTGGTGTTGGGATATCAACATGTTGCTCTATCACCCAAGAGGCTGTGACTGCTATAAATGCTGTAATGACGCCTCAGTACATTAAGCATCCCTCTGCAGCAGAGTTCAGGCTGATAGTACAAGGTTTTCGAGACAGATGGAGATTCCCTCAAGTGGCAGGAGCAATAGATGAAACCCATATTAAGATCAGAGCTCCACCTGACAACTCATCTTGTTACTACAATCGAAAGGGGGACTATTCAATTATTTTGCAGGGTGTGGTGGACCATAGGATGAGATTTTGGGTCATTAATGTTGGGCGACCAGGCAAGATACATGATGCCCGTGTGTTCTCCCTCTCGTCACTGTATGAACTTGACAGTGTAGGCACTCTTTTACCACATTGGACTGAAACATTTGAGGGGGTGGATGTGCCTCTTGTCTGTTGGGTGATTCGGCCTACCCTCTGCTAACTTGGCTCATGAAACCTTACTCAGAGGGAGGAGGAGTAACACCACAGCAGCTCAATTTCAATCGCAGATTAGGTGAAGCCCGTATGACAGTTGAGCGTGCGTTTGGGCGCCTCAAAGGACGCTGGCGTTGCCTCATAAAAGAATGTGATGCCCACATAACTTTTGTAAGCCGCATAGTGTCTGCTTGTTGTGTGCTGCATAACTACTGTGAGGTACATAATGAGGACTATCTTGAGAGGGATTATGGAAGTGTTACAGAGGAGGAAGAGGGTGAGGATGTGGGACATCATGAGCAGGGGTATGCACAACAGCAACACAATTACATCAGAAATGCACTGTGTAGCTACCTTTCTACAATGTGAATGTTAAAAAACCTCACAAGCAATACAGGCCAGTGTGAGCTTCCCAAAGGGTGGACCAAAGTCTGCAAATAATTTGAGTTCAGTATTCTTTAGAATGTTAAAAAGATAGTTATGGGATGTTATTGGAGTTATGAGCTGTTATCTCCCTTGATGAATTAATTTTTACTCATTCATGTGTGCTACTATAAGTGCTACCATATTCTGAAGGCTGGGAACCTGTTTTGTGTGATTCAAAGTGGATGGAATAGGAACACTTTTGCTTTTAAATACTGTTTATTGCCTGTTTAACTTGTGACAAATGTAACGTTGCCACATCAGTACAAAAAATGCTTTGTCTCCATTTAGAAAATAAACTTTTGGTAGAGTTTTTTGGTAGATTGCTTGAAATTACAGTAACAAAATTAAGCTTTAAGCTTGAAATTACAATAAAAAAATAAAGCTTTACGTAGTATAACAATCAAAAATGAAGATTAGTAAATTAGAATGTCTGTTGTGCAAATACAAACTTAAACCTCTTTTTACTTCAATCACAAATACTCAAGAGTGCTTCTCTTTATAGGATATTCACCTCATGTGTAGCCCAGAAGCTTGAAAAGAACAAACCTTGAAAATGAGGTAGCATATTGCTTAGAAATCTAAACACACACAGAAGCCATAGTTCTTCATAACAAATCTGTCTAACAATCTTTATAATACTAAACCAAAAACAGAACCTTCTGCATAGCAATTCAAACAATGCAAGTAATGAATGTGCACATTAAAGGCCTACACAAGTTTGAAAAAAAGTATAACAACAATCTACAGATGGTAGTCCTGCTTACTATTTATCTCATGTAGAATGGATGAGGTATTGGGATGCTCATTTTGGGAGGATGGAGTCTGTGCCTGGTGCTGATGTGGAGCGAGCATAGGTGGCAGGACAGTGGGCTGTGTTGGCTGATACAGCTGTGGCATGGACCAGGCACTAGGTGTTGATGTTGATGGGGGTGTTGTGGTCCAGGGTGGTATTGTTGAGGAATGAGGTTGACCGCGATGCAAAGCACTTGCAAGAGTGCCTATTATTTGCAGAAACATCTGGTTGGTGGCCTGTTGCTGTGCCTGCATAGACCGGAATCTTCTCTCCTCAGCCTCCTGTTATGCCTGAAGTATCTTCTCAAAAGCAGCAGCCTCTTGAGCCATCTGGCTCTGTTCAGCTCTGTGTATATCCTCCAGCATCCTTCTACTGTCAGCCATGTGTGTACAAAAATCATCTTCAGATCGGCATGATTTAGCCTTTCTTTTTCGAGCCTGAGCTCTGGGAATGGCCAGTCTCCCTCCTCTGGTGCACTCTTCACTGTCCCTGCTCTCTGTGCTCTGAGCGTCAGACACGTCTGCATCAGAAGGGGTGTTTATGGAAGAATCAGTATCACAGGACACATTGCTTGAATCTCCCCCTGTTTATTGAAAGAAGCAATTTCTCTGTTACTCAAGTCATAATACTGCAGGAAGAAAAAAAATAATTCATTATGCCGTGTACACAATACAGTGTGTGTGTGTGTGTGTGTGTGTGTGTGTGTGTGTGTGTGTGTGTGTGTGTGTGATGTAATGTCCTAATGCCAATATTAAGGTAAATATATATTATCGAATAATTGCAAAGTATACTACTGTCTATACCTTCAACATAACTTCTGTAACTTGGTTGGTATTTGCATAAAGTTGAATAAACTCACCATCAACATCTGTGTCAGATGCGGGAGCCAGGCCATCAAAGGAAAGGAACATGGGTTGAGCATGTAAATAGCTTATTTGTCAGGAACAGTTACAGTAGTGCAGGTTTGAATTATACAAATCCAACATTCAAGACATAAAGAACAATATGTAAACAAATCAAAGAAACACCACTTCTCTTATCATATTCTTGTTTTCTTCAAAGGAAAGGAACATGGGTTGAGCATGTAACTTATTTGTCAGGAACAGTTACTGTAGTGCAGGTTTGAATTATACAAATCCAAACATTCAAGACATAAAGAACAATATGTTAGCAAATCAAAAAAACACTACTTGTCTTATCATATACTTGTTTTCTTCATCATCAAAATAAAAATCTAAAACTGTACACTTAAGCACTGAACAAGTCAACCTTAAAAAAATATGCATTTAAAATAAATAGCCACTTTAAACAAATTACAAAAATAACAACTACAATCATATGTAATAAAATCCAAATGTTCAAATGCTGATGGCATTAAAGAAAAAATGTAAACAAAATCAATAGCACAGAACTGATTGTCTACTCTCTACCCTCCATCATCAACAAATAAGATGCTGCTGATCCAGCATCATGTCTGTATGCATCTCCATTTAATTAAGATTGAAATGTAAAAATGTCAACATATTCACCTTCTCTGGTTTAAGTTGTGATCTAAGAGGGGAAACAATGTATCTACTGGCACTGAATATTCTCTCTGATGGAACACTGGTTGCTGGGATACACAAAAGCTTTTTTGCCAGCTTGGCAAGATGAGGCAGCTCTGATGCATGGACCCTCCACCACACCAGTGGATCATCCTCGGCTGGAATGGATGGCAGAGACATGTACATCTTGACTTCTTCCTTCACTTTATCTTCTGGGCTGGCTGGACCTGAACCCTCTTCTGCTCGCTGCTTCCTTGTTGAGGTAATCTTTTTTAGTAAGCCAGCTAGGCCTTTCCCTCCTGCTGCTGTGGAGGTACTGCTGGTGCTTTTCCGCCTCGACTGCTATATACAGGTGTCAGCATCAAGGCCTCCTGAACACAGCTGCTTACTATGTCATCCACAGGGTCATCCAAAAAATTGGTCTTGAACCTGGGGTCCATGAAACAGGCCATCTGCATGACCTCCTTTGCTTTGTCTGTGTACCGGTTGTTTAGGTCATCTCTCATTGCCTGTTTCATCTGCTTAGTCAGGCCTGGATCCTCAGCATTGTCCTCCAGGACATCGCCTGTGATGTGGTCGAGGATCGGCTTAATGGCTGATAAGGTGACTCGGGTCTCTGAGCAAAGTGCATCAGTAAACTTGCTCAGAGGGGTCGAGGGGCTGGCAGAGTTGCTCCATAATAGCTACGTCAGCATCCTTGGGCATCAGATGCCAAACTCCCCTTTCTGCAGCCAGTGTTGCACAGACTGCCTGCTGCTGGCTGATGAAACGCTCAATCATCTTGTATGTAGATCCCCATCGGGCTACAACATCATGGATGAGAGCCTTCTGTGGCAAGGTGAGGGCAGCTTGCTTTTCTCTCAGCACTCTCCATCTCTTCCAGCTCCGTGAGAAGCCTTGGACCAGGTGACGACAAGCCTTGACTGCTGTTTCAACTCTCTGTATTTTCAGAGCCTTTGAGATGGCCAGGTTCAAATTGTGACTGAAGCATCCAAGCCACAGATCTGGAAACTCCTCAAAGGCCTTGGTCATGTTTGTTGCATTATCTGTGGTTATGGAGACTAGATCTGTTTTCTTTATCTCTCAGTCCTCCAACATGTTCTCAAAAAACTCTGCAATATTTTGAGCAGTGTGATCTTCTGGGAAAAACTGGGGTTCTAAGCAGTGTGATTCCAGTTGCCAGTCTGGAGTGAGATAATGAACTGTAAAGCTGATGTATGGTAGACCACCCCCTCTTTCACTGGTCCAGAGGTCAGTAGTTGCAGCAAAGAATTCACCCTGAGCCAAACTCTTCTTAACATCAGCTTTGACTGCGTTGTACATCTTTAGGATTTCAGTCTTTGAAAAATAGTTGCGTGTAGGCACTTTGTAATGAGTGTGATGTGGAGCCTATTTTAATTCGAGCAACTAAAGTGCTTTGTCGTATGTTTTGGGCTAATGGTTCAAGAGACAAATTGAAAATGGCAGGAGATGCTGGGCAGCCCTGTCTAGAACCGCGACCTATGCTAAAAAGATCAGAGAGCTGCCCAGCTGTGACAACCATAGCAGAAGGATTAGAATATAAAACTTGTATCATTTTAATAAAATTTGGACCAAAATTAAATTTTCCCAAGACTTTCCACAGATATCCCCATTCCAAGCGGTCAAATGCTTTTTCCGCATCAAGAAATAGGAGTCCACCTGGCAAGCCTGTCTTTTTGGCATCGGCCATGACATCTAAAAGCCGGCGGACATTGTCTGATGCTAACCGTCCTTTAAGGAAGCCGGTTTGGTCCGGATTGATTAACTTCCCTATGACTTTGTCCAGACGCAAAGCAATAACTTTAGAGTAAATTTTGATATCTGCGTTAATTAGTGATATAGGGCGATAACTTGCACAGTTCTGGGGGTCCCTGCCAGGCTTATGAAGCACTGAGATAAGTGCTGTATTAAGATCTTTGTGGAAATAGCCCTTTCTTAAAGCAGAATTAATAGTGTCTAACCAAATCGGACCAACAATATTCCATAGTTCTAAATAAAGCGCAGCAGGGATCCCATCAATTCCTGGGGAGCGCCCCCTATTGGTTAATTTAACTGCTGTGTGTAGCTCATCCAAAGTTATTGGGGCATCCAGTTCCTTAGATTCATTGTCAGATAGCGTTGGTAAGTTTAGCTTGTCAAAAAATGAATCAAATAATTCCGGTGTAAGTCTGTCCTCTGAGGAGTATAGATTCTCGAAAAAAGTCTTAAATGTATTATTAATGTCGGCTGTTTTTGTGACCTGTCCCTTAACCGGACAATTAATACATGGGATATTGAATTGGTTTTCTTGCCGTTTCAACGTTAAAGCAAGGAGACGACTTGGTTTACTGCTGTCAGTATAATATCTATGTTTGGTGGTGTGCATCATAAATTCCACCTGCTGCCTAAGTATATCATCTAGCTCTGCCCTCACTGACTTAAGCTTTCTTTCCACTTCATCCCTATAGTTGTCCTTAAGCTCTCTCTCCAACGTACTGCAAGCTCGTTCCAATTGGGAAATCTTTTGCAATCTACATTTTTTGAGATAAGATGAGAAACCAAACGCATTGTGGCGCAGAAAGCCCTTGATCGCTGACCATACAATTGCGTTATCCGAGACTGAATCTTTATTAATGTTAATAAATTCTACCAATTTAGTTTTAACTTGTGAGAGATATTTTTCATTTTTAAGAAGAGTTGTATTAAACCTCCACCTGGAGGGGGTACCCTGTAGGAGGACCAGATTAAATGAGGTTATTATTGCGTTATGATCAGAGATATAACGAGGTAGGAATACAACTTCATCTAAAGTTGGAATCAAGTTTGGTGTGGTTAGAATATAGTCTATTCTTGAGAACATTTTACGATATGGGGAGAAGTATGTGTAATCTCTAACCGTAGGATTCTGAATCCTCCAGATATCCACCAAATTAATGTCCTTAGCAAAGTTCTTTAAGGCTTCAGAGAATAAGGCTTGTGAATGCGTAATGGACGGATTAGATCTATCTAGATTACAATCGAAAAATGTGTTCATGTCTGATCCTACAATAAGTGAGTAATTAGAGAGACACAGTAACTCTTTAGTTAACCAAGGAAAATAAGATGGGTCAAAGGTTGTGGGCGCGTATATACTTGCGAAGGCTATTTTTTTCCCTTGGATAGAAACCCCACAATCTCCCTGAATTATTACAACTAGTTTTATCAATTGCCAGATTTAGTCTATGTTTCATTAGAATCATAACCCCTTTGGTCTTAGATCCATCCCCCGAGGATGCCACTACTCTGTAGTGTTTGTTCTGCATACGACGGACATCAGGCGGTTCTAGATGAGTCTCAGATAGGAGAGCCACATCAACATTTTTCCTTTTCAATAATTCTAGAACTTTAGAGCGCTTAAATGGTGAATTTAATCCCCTAACATTGAGGGATAATATAGTATAGTTAGCCATCCAAGTGACCCCAGATCAGAATGAAGTATAATCCTGACATGTGGTTGTATATCATCCCTGTCCCCCCCCCCCCCCCTTCTGTGATATACACAAAACTTCCTTGTAACCCTCATTGAGCTATCTACCCTACCTAGTAGAGCTCCCAAGTTTAAATTCTTAACATATAACGCCAAAAACAATATCAATATACACTTAAAGACAGAGAAATGGACAAAGTGAGTAATGTAAAATAACAGAATGTAGCAACGTTGGAAATGGGACTTGAGAGTATCTTTTTATATCTCAATAGATTTTGTCCCTGTTTCCTCCCCTCTCAGTTATTTAGTCAAACAGTATGGAGACTTAGCGATGCAGTAGTGACTGCTGACCAGAAGACAACCACCAACTGTCTGAAATTCTTATGAATTATAACTGGTCATTGTAAAAAAGAAAGAAAATATAGCAATTCAACCAAGAATATACAACCAGCCACGGAGTAAAATATACCGGAATGAACAGCTGGGTGGCCAATAACATATTAAATCAGAGTAATGCAGTGTACCAAGTGCCTTTCCAAAATGGAAATAAGGTAACACACAAATAAAGTAAAAACATATTGGCAGAAATACTCACACTAAATGAGTTTCTTTTAGATCAGTTCTGAGAATGAGGCACTTATTGTATTGTCCATGTGAATAAAAGTCTGTCAGTTAATAAAAGGAAAAATAATGAATAATAAAACATAAATAAATAAATGAAGTGTAATAAACTAAGAGCCTCCAATGTTGTATAAAACCTTTAAATTGTTCTGCGCAATTACAGTGCCATACCGTAGAGAGGTCAGATCAAAGAGCAAGGCTCTTACGGTGTTCCATTACCATAGTAGTCGTACATCATGGTAACGAGAAGAGGCTGCGACTTCAATGGTCAGAGCTAGATCGGGCTCCAACATCTGGGTCGAGGTGTTGGCTAAAAAAGGCCTCCGCCGCCCCAGCGGTGCTGAACGAGTGTCGGGACCCTTTGAAGTACACAACGAGCGCTGCAGGGTATCGGAGGCTGACCTTGATATCCTTCTCGTACAACTGTGCTTTCACCTTCTTATAGGCACTACGCTTGGCCACCAGCCGGGCACTAAAGTCCGGGAAAATAAGGATTTTCCTACCCCCGAAGGAGAGTTGGCGTTTTTGTATTGCCAGCTGGAGCACCCGTTCCCTCTCTTGATAGCGATGAAAGCATAGGATGAATGGCCGGGGACGTGCATCGGGGCTCGGCTTGGCCATCAGGGCTCTGTGACATCTCTCCAACTCCGGCGGTTTTGTAAAGCTTTCGTCGTTCAGCACTTTCACCAAAAGCTCAGACATGAATTTCAGGGGACACTGTCCCCGTTCGCTGTCCTCGGCAACACCGAGGACCCTTAGGTTCATACGTCTCTGCCTGTTTTCATATCCATCCAATGTGTCTTTTAGACCTTCATTTTCCTTAGCAAGGTCCTACACAGTGGATTGCAGTTCTTCTATGGATGTCTCCAGTGTGGTGATCCGGTCGCTGTAGTCTGACAACACTCCCTCCGTCTCGGTAAAACGAGCCTCAAACGATTCAACCTGACGTTTTACTGCTTCCAGTGCTGTCTGAATTGGCAGGAGCGCTGTTGTTAGTGCTTCTGTGATGTTACTCCGTGATTTCTCGAGCTCAGTTACCAACGTGGCTAACGTTAGCTGCTGCTCCGCCGTCGCCACCGCCTCGGTACTTCTCGTAGCCGGCCTTCCTTTTCTGTTTCCTTCCGACATCTCGAACGTAAGTCTAACCTGATAAGGCTGTTAGCGTGAAGTTATGGTCACTTTATAGGCGTAATTATTAAGCTAAAATAAACTTTACTCGGGAGCTCCCCTCCTCGTGTCCGCTCAGCAAGCCATCAACCCGGAAGTTCCACACATACACAGTGTTGTGCCTGAACACGTTCAATGAACGATCGTTCATGAACGCGTTCATATTTTGGGTGAACGTGAACTGAATATACGTATTTCTGCCTGATGAACGTTATTGAGAACGAGTTCATTCTGGCGTTTGTGAACGGCGCGTTCTCTCAGTTTAACTTCGTTCAAGACAGTGCCAGATTTCCATCGAGCCTTCCAGGCGAAAATCGGCTAAAACACACCGTGAACAGGCCTTAATATGTAGCAGAAAAACACCCAATCTGGCTGTTGTGTATAAAAAGGACGCTGGCCGAGAAGTTTGTACACGCAACTCTCTTTACTTTCTATCAAAACGAAACTTAACTATTTCCGACAGCAACAGCTGCATACCAAACATGCAGTGAGGCATTACCAAACGCACACAAATTAATTCGTCCTGAACGGACAGAACACTGGCAACACCAGCCACCACAGAGTCGCACCGCCACATGCGTCATCAGTGTGCTGAGCATGGAGGCAAAAACAAAGTCTTCACATGTTTTTTTATTGTGATATATCTAAAAAGTTTTGGAGTGATGTTGAATCTCATTTTTTTTATGCTGCTAACTGTGCATTCTTTACCGTTAAACATGTTATTTGCTGTTAACCCAGAAGATAATGCTCTTGAACACATGATGAACTTTGTTAGCCTATGCAAAATGTTTCATTCTCAAACAAAAATTTGCAAAATCACTACCTAAATTTGCTCCTTTTCTCCTGGAACTGAGCCCTTTCCTTAAATCTCTGATTTTGTTAAATAACAAAAAAAGTAATACCTTACTGAGTCATTATGAAAAGTGTTCCCCTGAAGCCACTATCTGAACTATCTATTTATTTATTATTTTATTTTCCCCTTCTTCTTCTTCTTTAAGTTTTTTATTTGTTTACTTATTTATGTATTTTATATTTAATTTGTACTCTATCCTGTACTGCAAACCTGAAATGGCACATTGAACTAAGGCACCCGGCTAGCCTTTCAAGGTATGTGCAAGTGAATAAAAAATCAAAGGGCGAGCCAAAACAGATCCTCTACCACCCAAATCACATTAACAGTGTACAGTAGCGGCTCCTCTGTCTTCATTTCCCAGCCGGGACAACCTGGTTTTGCAGAAAATTGTCGGAGAGCTGCAGTTTCAGTGTTAAAACTGATAAAATAATTGCTGTCTGTGGTTCTATATGGGCCGTGGCAATAATTATGAAAAATAATGGCTCACATCAACATATTGAAAAAAAAAAGAACTATGAACTAGTTCATTTTTGGAATTGTGAACTTAGTTCAAAATTTTGAATTATGAACTATGAACTGAACTACTTCATTTTAAAATTTGTGAACTGAACTTTGAACTAGTTCATGTAGAAAGTGAACTTTCCCAACACTGCCGACAGCAGCGCTCCGGTCTGCTCCCCGAGCTCTGTACCACCATACCGCTGTAGAGACACTGTCTCCCCCATAAACTCAATTCATGTGAATAATATCACTATTCATACTAAACTCAACAAGCTAGTATGCGGGGAAAGTCAGCTGTGATTGTGCTGTGGTTCATAGTAAAGTACAACAGACGGCTGTAATCAAGTAACAGACACATATTTTCATAACTTAGCAGGTAGTCCAACTTCCTCTCTGATTTTCTCCAAGCACTCTGCTTTATTGTCCGGTCTCTGTATGCGTACAGCGGTATGGTGGTACAGAGCTCGGGGAGCAGACCGGAGCGCTGCTGCCGGCGCTGTAGCCCCGGCTCGGAACGGCACAACAAGCGAGAAAAGCCTGCTGTTCTACTGTTGTGCTAACTGGGGCTAACGGTCCGTGCTCGGCGCCCGGAGCTCGTTAGCTCCGTGCTACCACCACACTCCATAGGCATATAGGGACCGGAGCTCGGGAGCTCCGCGACAGAAACAGATACACAGAGACTTGGACACATCAGGAGAGAGCTTGAAGAAAAGTTCGCGAGGTAGTTGTACTCTATGTTACCCAGAGACAACACCTGTTGACGGATCCTTAATGCTATTGTGGCTGGACCGTCCAGCTCCGTCTTCCCGCAGGATGCTGCCATTACCTTCTCTAATGATATGCAAACCACGCTCTACTTGCCCCCCTCCCCTCAGGCCCCCTCTCGATGCCAAAACAGTGACAGAAAGTTGAAACGGAAAATCAGTGACACCGGCAGAATCCGGCTCTTCTCATTGGTCGAGGGACTGTTGCTTGCAAGAAGCTACCGGAAGACAAGAGACTGAGGCAACAGGCAAAACAATCCAGCATGGCTCGCAACGACAAGGGTTCACAGCAGGACACTGCAGACGGTACGCCTTCCACCATGCGCAGTAACGTTACTGAAAAAGAAAAGGCTGCAAAAATACAGACTCGAATGAGAAAAAGAAAACGTGGCTTGAAAAAGTGTAGATAATGACTGCTGGCGCACTTTTTATATAGCCCATGGTGAACTGTTTGACGTGAAACAGCATGTATCTAGTGGTCGACACGTGAGGGACAACCAGGTGGACCCTTTACCGGTTTGTTGTCCACCAGGCAACACCAGAGGCAGATATGGTATGTAGAAAAAATAAGAATGCTTTTTAAGTCCAATAAATGTCAGTATTTTGTGGCCAAAATAATGTTTAGTGTAATAAACACATACAATTGATAGATGAATACATAAAATAGATAAATAATACATAAAAGTAATACATAGATGAATAATAGATAAAGAATACACACTATGCTATATACATACATATATACAACCTTACACATGTCAGTTCAAACAGTCCATAGATAGATGTGATGTGCATAATTTGTACTGCACAGGCAGTTGATATACTACACATGAACTATATATCAGTGAGAAAGTAACAACTTTTTAATGTTTTCTGTTATTTTATACTGTTTTCAGTTAAGCTGGACAGTTCTGTTAAATAAATAAATATTTATTTTATTCTGTCAAGTTAAGCAGGACAGATTTATGTTAAAAATATATTTTATTTTGCACAAAAAAAGAAATTGTTGAATAATATTTTTTCTATGTATTCGTATCACACAAAAACATGCATCAAACTAAATTCACATTCGAATCAAATTATTTGGAAATCGTTTCACACACAAAAAAGGCTAAAGAAAAAGTTACCAAGCCGTGGGGGGGGTCCCTTACTTATTTTTCAGGGAGTTGGCAACCCTAGTCGTAGGTCTACTCACTATACAGTGGCTTGCAAAAGTATTCAGCCCCCTTGAAATTTTCCACATTTTGTCACGTTTTAACCACAAATGTAAATGTATTTTATTGGGATTTTATGTGATAGACCAACACAAAGTGGTGCATAACTGTGAAGTGGAAGGAAAATGATACATGGTTTTATTTTTTTTTATTTACAAATAAAACAGAACAGTGTGGTGTGCAAAAGTATTCATCCCCCTTTACTCTAATACCCTTAAACAGTGTTGGGAAAGTTCACTTTCTACATGAACTAGTTCAAAGTTCAGTTCACAAATTTTAAAATGAAGTAGTTCAGTTCATAGTTCATAATTCAAAATTTTGAACTAAGTTCACAATTCCAAAAATGAACTAGTTCATAGTTCTTTTTTTTTCAGTATGTTGATGTGAGCTATTATTTTTCAAAATTATTGCCACGGCCCATATAGAACCACAGACAGCAATTATTTTATCAGTTTTAACACTGAAACTGCAGCTCTCCGACAATTTTCTGCAAAACCAGGTTGTCCCGGCTGGGAAATGAAGACAGAGGAGCCGCTACTGTACCTGTTAATGTGATTTGGGTGGTAGAGGATCTGTTTTGGCTCGCCGTAATCAAGTACCTATTATTACTGGATACTTTGTTACTTTTTTGCCTCAATAAAAACAATGACCAATTATTTGTTACTTAATCCTAGAAAAATAATAGCTCACATCAACATATTGAAAAAAAAAAGAACTATGAACTAGTACATTTTTGGAATTGTGAACTTAGTTCAAAATTTTGAGGGGATAGGAGAGCTCTTCCAGAACATGTTTACTGATTCAGAGATAGCAAAATCTTGGGTTAGGATTAAATAACAAATAATTGTGTATAGGTCATTGTTTTTTTTGAGGCAAAAAAGTAACAAAGTATCCAGTAATAATAGGTACTTGATTTGAATCTTGGGTTAGGATTAAATAACAAATAATTGTGTATAGGTCATTGTTTTTATTGAGGCAAAAAAGTAACAAAGTATCCAGTAATAATAGGTACTTGATTTGAATTGTAAGCATTACTACACTGAAAGGCTAGCCGGGTGCCTTAGTTCAATGTGCCGTTTCAGGTTTGCGGTACAGAATAGAGTACAAATTAAAAATAAAATACATAAATAAGTAAATAAATACAAAAATTAAAGAAGAAGAAGAAAGGGAAAAATAAAATAATAAATAAATAGATAGTTCAGACAGTGGCTTCAGGGGAACACTTTTCATAATGACTCAGTAAGGTATTACTTTTTTTGTTATTTAACAAAATCAGAGATTTAAGGAAAGGGCTCAGTTCCAGGAGAAAAGGAGCAAATTTAGGTAGTGATTTTGCAAATTTTTGTTTGAGAATAAAACATTTTGCATAGGCTAACAAAGTTCATCATGTGTTCAAGAGCATTATCTTCTGGATTAACAGCAAATAACATGTTTAAGGGTAAAGAATGGACAGTTAGCAGCATAAAAAAAACGACATTCAACATCACTCCAAAACTTTTTAGATATATCACAATAAAAAAACATGTGAAGACTTTGTTTTTGCCTCCATGCTCAGCACACTGATGACGCATGTGGCGGTGCGACTCTGTGGTGGCTGGTGTTGCCAGTGTTCTGTCCGTTCAGGACGAATTAATTTGTGTGCGTTTGGTAATGCCTCACTGCATGTTTGGTATGCAGCTGTTGCTGTCGGAAATAGTTAAGTTTCGTTTTGATTGAAAGTAAAGAGAGTTGCATGTACAAACCTCTCGCCCAGCGTCCTTTTTATACACAACAGCCAGATTGGGTGTTTTTCTGCTACATATTAAGGCCTGTTCACGGTGTGTTTTAGCCGATTTTCGCCTGGAAGGCTCGATGGAAATCTGGCACTGTCTTGAACGAAGTTAAACTGAGAGAACGCGCCGTTCACAAACGCCAGAATGAACTCGTTCTCAATAACGTTCATCAGGCAGAAATACGTAAGTTCAGTTCACGTTCACCCAAAATATGAACTCGTTCATTGAACGTGTTCAGGCACAACACTGTGTATGTGTGTGTGTGTGTGTGTGTCTGTGTAAGTGAGTGAGTGAAGCGCCCTACCACCACACAAACATAATATTCACATTTGTATTCATAACGTTGATATTGAAGCTAAACCCATGAAATGTTAACATTATAACTTGTCAAGAATCTTGCCAGAATCTTTTACCCAGTAGGGCTGACACTGACTACAATGGGAGGCAGCTTATAGCAACTGAAACCGCTGTACACAAAAGTTGACACATGAGAAAAATCTTTAGACAAGAAGAAAGCTCAAACAATCTTATGTCTGTGGGCCAAATTAACAAAATCTTAACAGAGGACTTTACAAAAGCGTCAACACGCCGCATTTGGTCTCAGATCAGTAGTTTGACACCACTGCTTTAGAGTTCAATTTGAAACTTTTACATTTCAGGTAAAACAGTAACAGTAAGAAATTACAAAAAGGTTAATGGACAGTCAAGGGGCGCTGTGGAGCAATGAGGAGATAGGACGCGTCTCGCTGTAGCTCCTACAGATTTCACGTTAAAATTACATTTAAAACAAAACCTGTGTAACATCCGACCTACCGGTTACCGAATTTTTCATTCTAAACTCTCCAAGTACCCATTGCACAGCGGAAAATGCCGACGCGAGCGGGGAAGTCCTGGGATTCGCCGAACGAAGGTGAAGGCCCGACTGAAGCACCGGTCCAGAGTGAGGGAGAGGACGCGGCGCTGAGTACGCCGGGCTCGGACATTCAAGCTGTGTTGGCCGCCATAGCATCACTGCAAGCGGAGCTGTCCCAAGCTAAGTCGGACATCTGCGACAGAATTGACGAGAAGGTTGCTGTTGTGAGTACGGCTTTGAGATCTGAAATTGCCGCCCTGAAAGCAGAAAGTGACGCAGCATTTGTTGTGGTAAATAGCCGACTAGACTCCCAAAGTGATACGCTGGAAAGTTTAGAAGCTCATGCTAGTGCTACTTCTGGTGCTGTTGTGGACCTCGAAGCTACGGTAAAAAAGCTACACAGCCAAGTTGAACAACTGTCAGAAAAGTGTTTGGACCTGGAGGGACGATCTAAGCGTCAGAATTTGAGAATCGCAGGAGTCAAGGAAGGGGAAGAAAATGGCCAGAAAGCCAGGGATTTCGTGGCCCAGTTGCTTATGGAGGTTTTACAGCTGGATGAAAAACCAGTGATCGACCGAGCCCACAGAGCCCTGAGGCAGCGTCCCGGGGACAACGAACCCCCTCGGCACCTGATTCTAAGGGTGCACTACTGTCACGCGCTGGAGAACATCCTGCAAAAGGTCATGCAATCCAAAAGTCTCACATATCGAGGGCAGCGAATCCAAGTCTTCAGAGACTTTCCACCAACTGTAGTTAAACGCAGAGCCGCCTTCACTCCGGCCAGGAAGTTGTTGCGAGACCAGCCTGGAGTCAAATTCGGTCTCCTATACCCAGCCAAGCTGAGAGTGACACATAATGGTAAAGAGACCACGTTTACAGACCCTGAAGAGGCCCGTCGGTATGCTGAACGCCACTTCGGTCAGGGTGGTACCTGAGGTGCACATCTAAGGGCATGGCCCATTCACTTCTGATAGAGACTGGAGGTAAATCACAACTAGACCAGAAGTACTGTTAAAAACCACCTATGGACAATTACATAATAACAACATAGCCACAACCATGAAAACAATATAACTCTGACAGAATGGTCAAACACAATGATGCCTTGTTATTATAATCAATATTATTATTTCTGATTGCTATAGGCCTGGATTTCAGTCCCCCCCCCCTTCCCATTATATCCCCATTATAATGTGAAATATTTTTATTTAAAAATTCATTTAGTCTATTTATTTATTTATTTGCTTTCTGCCCACATATCTGCTATTTCATTTGGTAGTTTGAACAATTTAATTGATGAGCAACTACACTATTTCTTTGGACGTTATTGCACAGCGGGGACAGCATGGCTTTAAGTCACTCAGATGAGGGGACACCTTGTTAATCCTAGGGGTTTATGAATGAGTGTAAGCTCCGGAGTTTTGTGTTTTGTGTTTATGTCAATAAGGTCTGCTATGACATCGAAGTTTACATATCTTTTCAATGCTGTTAATGGGGGATATTTAATCCCTTTTGTAACTGAATAGGTTTTGTTGGAATTTTAACAACTGTAGGGCTACTAGCCAGTGTAAGATTAAGAGTTCAACCACAGTTGGTTGTCAGAGTTTCTTCTCTGTTAGAGAGGTTATACTACGCATTTCTGATGTTTTTGTTTTTCTGTTTTTCTGTGTCTTGGATGGGAGGGGGGCGGGAATGGGTGGGAGGGCCGATGGAGTGTCATCTAACTCATAGTTATACATACCCAGCAGAGAGGGGAGAGAGTCTAGGGATGGATGCCTGCAACCACCCTACGTAATGCATAATAATAACAACAACAGGAGGGATGATATAACATTCTGCTCATGGAATGTCAATGGCGTTAACGAGCCAGTCAAAAGAGGCAAAGTGCTTGCCCACCTAAAATCCTTGCAGGCTGATGTCATTTTCTTACAGGAAACCCACCTGAAGAACGACTCGCATGCTAGGCTCAGGTGTAGGTGGATACAACATATTTATCACTCCAACTTCTCATTTAAAGCTCGTGGCACAGCCATCTTAATCCGTAGAGGGGTTCCCTTTAAACATCTGTCTACAATAGCAGATAAAGATGGGAGATATGTCATGGTTATGGGGGAATTTCACTCTACACCTGTAACATTATTAAATATATACGGACCAAATAATGACGATCCAGAATTTTTCAAAAAGGTTGTAAATCTGATTCCAGACGTTTCCAGCACTAATCTAATAATTGGTGGGGATTTTAATTTAGTTTTGGACACTTATTTGGATAGGTCTTCCTCACATAGGGTGGAACCTTCCAAGGCCTCTAAGCTTCTGAGATCTTACATTGAAAATATGAATGTCTTTGATGTGTGGCGGATTTCTCATGCTACTGGAAAAGAATATTCCTTTCACTCTAAAGTACATAATAGCTATACCAGGATAGTCTTTTTCTTGGTCGATGGTAAACTAATGCCATTTTCTTACAATGCAAGATACCACAATATTATTATCTCCGATCACAGCCCGACATCATTCTCATTACAGCTTGGCGAGAATATACCTGCCCAGAGAAATTGGAGATTCAATCCTCAACTCATCATAACCTGCTGTAACCTCAAAGAATGAAAGGCTCTCAGCTAAAGCACATGTAGTTTTGACTCCACAACAGGGTTTACCTTGTTCACATGCACATTCTACATGTGCATGATGTAGCTCTTTAGTTCTGAGACTGAAGCCACCTTCTTTGACCTCCTGTGACTGAATTTCACTACGTGTAGCCAAGGGCGTAACATCAGTTTGAAAAGTGGGGGGGACACAAAAAAGTGGGTGTCTGATTTGAATACCATTTTATACATTTCCACATGCTTTTAATCATATTCCCAGCTACTTAAAAGCAACACATTATGATGAACATGGCTATCATGCTTAGTCATAGGTGTGATTGGCAAAGGACAAAAGAGCAGGAAAATATACGGCTCCACAATGTCTCTCTTCACATATATTCCGTTGTCGGCTTCAGCTAAGAAAGAAATAGTTCGCCTCACGTGTCCACAATTCTTAGAACATACAGTGTTTCCCCTAGATTGTTCTGGTAACTCAGCAACACTAGGGGGGTCCGGGGGCATGCCCCCCTGGAAGAAAATTTTGAAAAATAACCCTTTAAATGGTGACTGCTGGTGAGATAAAAAAAAAAAAAAAACATTTTCAGAATTTCAGAATGAGAATCTAAGACATGAGACATCAGAGAACTTTTTTAACATTATTTTCTTTATTATTATAGATTTTTATGGAAACAGAATCTGTTTTAGAAGTCAAAGGGCCACCTGACATGGAAGTTACTGAGAAAAAAATCATAATTTCTGCATATGAATATTCATATAGAATACAATAAGTACAATAAAAAGCTGTGTCTCATGTGTCCAGTTTACTAACACAATCTGCTGCTGGTTTGGAGTCACTGGGTCACATGACATGGAAGATATAGAAAAAACTGCAATTATTTTGTATTAATATACTTGTGTTAAGCAATTTAATGACGGTCCCTAAACGAGTCTCAGTGATTCAGCGCTAGTCTCTGTGAGCTGACCTGACCGTCCTCCTGCTGCTCACACCGACGAACCTCAGTGAAGTCGCGGCTGGACCCGAGTAGAGCTGAGATCGGGCCCAAATAATCAAGCCCGGCCCGTGCACGTTGTGTCCGTGCCCGGCCCGACACATTAACTGCAACTGTAAAGCTGACACAGGCTGTCCCTGCCCACGCGTTACTCTCTGACCACTGTTTTCAGTAACGAGTAATCTAACGCGTTAATATTTCCAAACCAGTTACTTACTCAAGTCACTGTGCGTTACTATTATTTTTGTCATTTTCCTTAGTAAAAAAATAATAATTTTTGCTTTCTTCTTGCGTCTCAGGGTCACGTTTCCAGCACGAGGATAGCTCACACAAGTCACGTGTAACACCACGCAGCGACACAAACACGAACAATGGAGGGAGGAGAGAGATGCGTGTTTTCTAGCTGGAAATAGTCATTATTTGAGTTATTAAAAAAACAAAACACAAATGCTTGATCAAGAGCCCGACATAGCCGAGGACAGTGGCATGTTGCAGCCTTTGGACGCAGCATCATTACACAAACTGTCCGCGACTCACAGCGAGAGTGGGTCCACTTGATTACTAACCTGGCATAGCTGGTGTAGCGTCAGCTGGGTGGAGTTTGCCATCAAATTAATGTAAAATAAGCACATCGGTATACGCCGGGGTAGATTAATTAAGTGGACATGTTTGAGTATCGGACCCTTGAGAGCTACTGCGTTCCGCTGGATTAAATAAAAGTGGGGGGGACAAAAACGGGATTTCGGAAAGTGGGGGGGACATGTCCCCCCTGTCCCTAGTGGATGTTACGCCTATGCGTGTAGCAGTATGTAGCCGCCAGAGGAGGGCGGGGCTATAAATTAGGACAGGCAGATTTAAGGATGCCCCAATCAGGCAGATAGGTTACTGTCTGTCTGAGTCTCACCAGCTAATTTGCTGCAGGCTGGTGAGGAGGATTGTGAGGGCACTGCCGATTCTGTTAGGAGCTGTTCCGGGAGGTATGTTTATCTCTATGAATAAAAAGAGTGTCCACTGTTCACTCGGCAGGTTGTGTGGATGTGTGCCTATGTTAATGCTGACCATGTTGCATGTTTGTTGCCACTAAAACAGTTGCAGGAGGGAAGCGAGCCGACGAGTGTCGGGCAGATCAGTGTGTGCACCCTGTGACAGTCGTATGGTATGTGTTGCTTGCATTGTAGTGTGTGTTTTAATATTATAAGATGGATGTTTTATAGCGTGTATGTTGCACTGCTGGCTTGCTATATAGTATTTGTTTTGTGTTGTAGGTGCAGGAGGAGCAGCTGTGTATGGCCTGACTGCTGTTCCTTTTCCTTTTCTCTATTTTTTGTTTGGTTGATGTGTTCAGTTGAGCAGCTATCGCTGAGCGGGATTGCGCTCCTTTGTATGGCCTTGTGTTAAGATAACACAGAGCGGAGCTGTTCAGCTGAGCTCTCATTTATTTTTTGTTTGTTTTGTTTGTTTTTGACCACTCTCCCACCTATTGACCAGGTTAAGCAGTCAGCTTTATGTCCCCAAGGGTGCTCAGCCTGCTTTAAACTGAGGGGCTTAGGAGTTTGCTGTGTACACCGGCAGGAGTTGTATTTTGAGTGTGCAGTGATTATGGTTGCTCTGTAGAGGTGCCGTGTTATAGTTACTGCCAGGTGCGTGTGTAACATTATTAATCACTGTTTTGTTTACCCCCTCTCTCACCCGCAGTAAGCCCGAGGGAGCCAGGCCGGCTGTGAACCTGGGCCCGTATTCCCAAAGACTTTTATCTTAACGTTAGGAGTACTCCTAAATCGGACTAAAAGTTTTTATGTAGGAGTTGTTTCTTAAAAGTAATTCACAAAGCCACTGAGACCTACTTTTAGTTATGAAAACAGTGAACTCCTAAACTAGAAGTAACTCTCTGTTGCTATGGATGACGTCATTTTATAAGGACGCACTTAGAAGCGGTGACAACGATGATTGGTTGTTGAATGACAGGGCAGCCCATTGAAAAGTCATTCAGGCTACGCAATGCATGAAGTGAATATAAAGAAGTTGCCTACAAGCCCATGACAAAGCCTATGAAAAGATATTGGGTAAAGAAATGTATTTATGAGGAGAATTAATTTCGCAACAATGTCTAGTATATTGTAACATGCGTCAAAGACAATTTGTGTATTGATGGAATGCAACTTTTTCCGATTGACATTTCAAACGGGACTAGTATAACCTGGGGACCTCCCGTAATTTGTAGTAATTGCGGAGGTCGTCTGTGATCTTAATCCCGTGCGAATCTGCCATGTTTGTAATTTGTAACGTAAAAATTCCACCGCAAATTACCTTCCATATTTCGCCAAATACAGAGGTCATGTGATAATATTAGTCCCGTGCGAATCGGCATCTCTGTGGTTTGGGGTCGTTTTTTGTGTTTTCCACGCCTTTTTCTGCCTTTTTCCCGGTCGAGAATTATGGAGGCTGCGTTGGGAATTATAAATGAAAGTTTTGACAGCATTTTGGGTGCAAATTCAGGAGGCTCATCAGAAGAGCGAAATCTCGAAAGACGATTAGATGGATTACATGCATGGCAGCATGTGGTAAGGAACACTTTTCCATCTTTCAACAGGCTCATCAGTTATTATTTTAAAAATATCCATATCTAACCGTTGTGCTGCTCCGTAGGCTCCGGTGCGATCGACCCGGGGGATAATGTCAGTAAATTAAAGTTAAAACACAGACTTCGCTTATCCTGTGCGAATGCGCCACACGAAACACAGACGTGGTGGGATGATTTCTAAGTCACTTGAGGTCCACAGGTAATACTAGTCCTGTGCAAAGAGCTGCATTTCCCCCGTAGCCAAATACCGGAGTGTTGCCAAACATTTTAACTCCGGCGTTATCGGATTGTTTCAGTTGATTGGGAACGTTAAGTGCCCCTCACCAACTCAACCACAACTTCAGTCCTTTCGCGGTCCAACCGATATCGTTTTAATAATTCCTTGTCATTTAGCGTCTCCAAAACATTCGGCTGTGACCAGGTCTTAGCGAGTTAGGAGTCCTCTAGACTACTTGTAAGGTCTCCCAGACTTAGGTGCTACTTTTAGGCCTAAAATGTTTTGTGAATAACTCTTATTTTAAAAAATTAGGAGTCCTAAAGTTACGACTGACACGCCCATTATTTTAAGGAGTTGGTCCTAAATTTGTCTGTTAGGAGCTACTTTTAGCCTTAAGATTCTTTGTGAATATGGGCCCTGATCTTTAGGGGAGATGTTTTAGTCATTGTTGCTCGCAACAATTCCTTTACATGTGCCAATAAATATATATATATTTGAGTCTAACTTTTGTATGAATAAAGTAACAATTGTTTTAAAACTTTATACTGGAGTTCTGCCTCATTTACCGAATCAAGGGTAACATTTTGGCGTCATGAACAGGATATTGGCACAGGGTGTTCTTGCGAGCAATAATTGACAGGTTTGGGAGGTGGTTTTGTGTTTTATTTAATATTTTTTTGAAGGGGAAAGGAACAGCAGTTGAAGAGGACAACGTTTTCGCATCTGAGAGCCACCACCTGTGACAGCTATGTCTCAAGATGAGGCTCAGGGAGGAGCTACAAAAACTGAAACTGGAAAATCAGAGACTCAGAGAACCAGTGGATCGAGGTAATGGGGCTCGCAGCGAGGGTGGCCAGCGGAGGGAAGTTGTGTACATTCTCCGCGAGCGAAAATGTCCCAATTTCTCTGGAAAGACTGGACCTGGGTCATTGTCTATTGAAGAATGGCTGGAGGAGGTGGAGTGCTGCACTAGAGGCCATCAGATGTCTGAAGTAGAAAAGGCACTTTTTATGTATGATCATCTGGAGGGGGAGGCTCGGTCTGAAATTAAATTTAGGCCAAGAACAGATCGAGAAAATGCAACTGTATTGATCAATGTTCTTACAGAATTATATTCGTGTTCTAATTCATATGTTTCATTACAATATCAGTTCTTTGACCGCAGACAAAAAGAAGGTGAATCTCTGCAAGAATACTCCTTAGGATTGTTGTCTATTATGGACAGAATACTGAAAACTAACTCTGCTGCTATGCCCAGATCTGACCAGGTGCTACGAGACCAGTTTTGTGAGGGAGTACGTGACCACATGCTGCGTAGGGAGCTGAAAAAGCTTGTGCGCCAGACCCCCACGCTGTCACTCCTTGACCTGCGGAAGGAGGCCATTCGTTGGGTTGAGGAGGGACAGCCACAAAGGGAGAGGTACACTCGACAAACACCTCATTCTCATGAAACCCAAGTAATTGTAACAAGTGAAGGTACTAGTGCTCGACAATCTGAGCTTACAGAATTTAAAGATATTGTAATGAAACAGCAGGATATTGTGATGAAACAGCAGGAACAATTGGATACATTGGTCAAAGCTCTAGGGCCACAGAGTGATTACAACAGGGGGGTGCAGAGGCCTAGGCAGAATATTCAGTTTAAGCGTTCTGCAGATGGGCAGCCCATCTGTATTCGTTGTAACCAGGCAGGACATATAGCTCGTTACTGTAAAAACAATAGCCAAGGCAGACAGGTTAGAGTGGCTCCTGACAGAGAGGAGACAGAGCAACAAAAAAACTAGAACCCCCCAGTGTGAAGAGCCACATGCTGGAGGTGGGAGCAATGGGCTCAAATGTAAAAGAGGAAGAGCGTACTATGACATTTAATAAGTTGGTTGGTTCTTGCCCAGTTGTAATGGTAAACATGGGGGATGTTGAAGTCCCTTGCCTGCTTGATACAGGATCAATGGTGTCCACTATCACGGAGAGTTTTTTTTGATGAACACTTTAATGCTTTTGGTAAACAAGAAGTTGGAAATTGTCAATGGCTTGGCCTTAAAGCTGCCAATGGACTTGATATCCCCTATGTAGGTTATGTAACGCTAACCGTAAATGTTTATGGGACACAGATTCCAAATTGTGGCGTTCTAGTTGTAAAAGATCCCCCCACCTCTAGTGGCCAGCAACAGAAAAAAGGCCTTCCTGGAGTTTTGGGTATGAACATTGTTAGGGATTTTTATTATATACTGCTTGGACAACATGGTTTGGGACTTTTTCGTACACCCCAGATCGAGTCAGCTCACCCAGCATGGAAACTTGCTCTGAGGTATTGTGAGAAAAGAGAAGCAGTTGTAAATTGTACTGAGGTGTATAAGGTCAGAGTCCATGGTAACACACCAGTGCAGGTGGGTGCAGGTGCATTAACTATGGTCCCTGTCACTTGCCCACAGATTCCGTCTGCAAGTAGGGTGGAGTTTTTACTGGAGCCCCTTGGTCAAGATGAGGGTACCCTTCCTGACGGGTTATTGGTTTCCCCAGCTTTAGTTCAAGCAGAGCGGGGCTTATTGTACGCACCTGTTACAAATGTGGGGACGAGGGATGTCTGGGTCACACCACGTAGGTTAATTGGGTCTGTAGAAGTAGTAACCACAGCTCCCATTAGTTCCAGACCTAAAGTAGAACTATCTTTTGATGAGTCATCGCAGGAGTATGTTGCTCAGGTTTCCTCACAGGAGGCTTATGACATGGCTGACCGAAAGGGAGATTTCTCTGTTCCAAGTTTTACAAATCTGTCTGAAGGTGATGCAATAAAAGCTAGACAACTGTTGGGTACTTATCAGTCCATATTTGCTAAGGGGCAGGAGGATGTGGGGTGTACTAAGCTAATTACACATGAAATTCCAGTGCTGGATACAGCCCCAGTCCGCCAACCATATTGCAGGATACCTCCGGCCCAGTATGAGGCCATGAGAGCCCATATTCAGCAGTTGGTGGATAGTCAAATTGTTAGGGAGAGTAGCAGCCCCTACTCATCGCCAATTGTGGTGGTGCAGAAGAAGGACGGAAACATCAGACTCTGTGTAGACTATCGCCAACTTAATGCCAAAACCCGTAAAGATGCATACCCGCTGCCCAGAATTGACGAGTCCTTGGATGCCCTTACAGGAGCCCGATGGTTTTCTACCCTGGACCTCGCCAGTGGGTACAATCAGGTAGAAATGGCTGAACATGACAGGAAGAAAACAGCATTCTGTACTCCTTTTGGCTTGTTTGAATTTAACAGGATGCCGTTTGGATTATCCAATGCGCCTGCAACCTTTCAACGGTTGATGGAGCGATTGTTTGGAGATCAGCGCCACCAGTCCGTCCTGTTGTATTTAGATGATGTCATCGTGTTTTCTTCCACCATCCAGCAGCACTTGGAGAGGCTCGAGTTGGTCTTGAAACGCCTACAAGAGTAGGATTTAAAAGTAAGCCTGTCAAAATGTAATTTCTTCCAGGAACAGGTGCGATACCTAGGGCACGTGGTGTCACAAGAGAGAGTTGCCACAGACCCCGAGAAAATTGCAGCAGTACGAGATTGGAGGAGGCGCATCTACCTGAGCGAGCTCAGATCGTTTCTTGGCTTCACAGGCTACTACCGGAGATACGTTGAGGGCTATTCTAAGTTGGCAGCGCCACTTAACCATCTTGTCAGCCTTTTGAGTCCCCGGAAGGGTAAGACCCCAAAAATCCCACTGCTGTCCCGATGGGATGAGCGGTGTGAGACAGCATTTCAGGCCCTGCGGGAGAGGCTCTGTACAGTCCCAGTATTGGCTTTTGCAGACTTTGCCAAATCTTTCATCCTCGAGGTAGACGCCAGCCACCAAGTGTTGGGAGCTGTCCTATCACAGGAGCATAATGTTAAGATCAGACCTGTTGCCTATGCAAGTCGCAGCTTGAAGAAAACTGAGCGGAACATGGAAAATTATAGTTCAATGAAGCTAGAGTTTTTAGCCCTTAAGTGGGCAGTGTGTGAAAAGTTCAGGGAGTATCTCCTGGGGAATTCCTTCATTGTTTACACCGATAATAATCCCCTTTGTCATCTGCAGACTGCGAAGCGGGTGCCATGGAGCAGCGTTGGGCATCGGAGCTAGCATCCTTCAACTTTACACTCAAATACCGTCCTGGGCGTTCAAACTCCAATGCTGACGCCCTGTCCCGGCTGCCTTTGGAGAACGCCTCACCTAGCACAGCGATTCCAAGGCAGCTGATGGCAGGTATTGGGACACCGCAAGCACAAGTTCAGGCCATGTGCAGTAGGATGACAACCCTCCCCGGCTGCACTCGTTCTGACCTCTCCTCGTTACAAGCCATAGATCCGGTTATTGGACCTGTCTTGAAGCTCTGGCAGAAGGGCCACCCTCCTGAGGCTGGAGAGAAGGAGAGACTTGGTAAAGGGAGCAGGGAGCTGGTCCGGAAGTGGCATCGTCTGTTGGAGAAGGAGGGATGTCTGTACCGCCTCACCTATTCCTCCGATGGAAATAAGGAAGTTCATCAGTTGCTGCTGCCGCAGAGCCTGCAGAAAGAAGTTTTCACCCAACTACATGATGCTCATGGTCATCAGGGGGTCGATCGTACTACTGACCTAGTGCGGAGTCGTTGTTTTTGGCCAGGGATGCTGAAGGATGTGGAGCAATGGTGCAAGGAATGCCAGCGTTGTATTGTGGCTAAAGCAGTAAGACCAAAAGTGAGATCTTACATGGGCACAATCCAGGCCTCAAGACCCAACGAGATACTGGCCATGGGCTTTACCTTGTTGGAGCCGTCGAGTGATGGGAGGGAGAATGTCCTGGTGTTAACTGATGTCTTCACAAAGTACACCTTGGCCATCCCGACGAGGGACCAGCGTGCTAGCACTGTGGCTGACGTGTTGGTGCGAAATTGGTTCCATCTGTTGGGTGTGCCAGCTCGCCTTCACTCAGATCAAGGGAGGAATTTCGAAAGTCACATCATCCAGCAGTTGTGTAAGTTATATGGCATTAAAAAGAGTCGCACCACTGCATACCATCCTGAGGGCAATGGACAATGTGAACGGTTTAAAAGGACATTGCATGATCTCCTGCGCACACTGCCCCCAGACCAAAAGAGGCGTTGGCCCAAGTACCTCTCAAAGTTGACCTTTGCCTATAACACCACTGTCCATCAGTCTACAGGGGTGAGTCCTTATTTTCTTATGTTTGGTCGTCAGCCACAGTTCCCTGTTGATTTTCTACTAGGCACCAGCAGTGAAGAACTCAGCGGAGGCTCAGTGGAAGAGTGGATCCAAGAACATCAGGATAACCTGACCGATGCATACGGCAGAGTGAGAGAACGCCTACAGGAACGACTTGAGCGTAGAAATCTCAAGCACCATGCAGGTATCCGGGATGCGGGGTTCCAAGAAGGTGAGCTAGTATACCTGAAAAACCATCAAGTGAGAGGGCTAAATAAGATTCAGGATACTTGGGACTGCCTTTATCGGGTAGTCAGGTGTCCAGGGGGCTTGGGGAATGTTTATTCTGTTGTTCCCATAGACCAGGACAACCCGGTTAAACAGGTACACCGGACCGAGATGAGGGCTGCTGGTGCAAGAGGAGTGCCGGAGACTGTGGCCAGGATGTCTGATTCAGAGGAGTCCGGCGATTCAGAGGGGGACGCTGGTGACCTGGAGTCAGCGAGTGGAGAATCCTTAGGTGTCATGTTGGATGACTATGATTTCAGTGTTCAGGATTCCCCCACAGTAAGCCGGATAAGCGGGCCCCTCTTGGGCTCATCAGGTCTGGACATTGTCCTCCTCAGGGAGGGGGCTGAGCCTTCTTTTAGGCGCACCACCCGTGCCAGGGCAGGACAGCACTCAAATCCTTACCATCTTCCCCAATCCACAGGCACAGAGAGAGCACCGCAAGTGGTGTGAGTATGGTGGCTGTGAAATCCCTAAGAAATGGTTGATTACAGTTTAGTAAATCGTCGGGTCGACGATTTTTTTCTTTGGGGGGGTAGAATGTAGCCGCCAGAGGAGGGCAGGGCTATAAATTAGGACAGGCAGATTTAAGGATGCCCTAATCAGGCAGATAGGTTACTGTCTGTCTTGAGTCTCACCAGCTAATTTGCTGCAGGCTGGTGAGGAGGATTGTGAGGGCACTGCCGATTCTGTTAGGAGCTGTTCCGGGAGGTATGTTTATCTCTATGAATAAAAAGAGTGTCCACTGTTCACTCGGCAGGTTGTGTGGATGTGTGCCTATGTTAATGCTGACCATGTTGCATGTTTGTTGCCACTAAAACAGTTGCAGGAGGGAAGCGAGCCGACGAGTGTCGGGCAGATCAGTGTGTGCACCCTGTGACAGTCATATGGTATGTGTTGCTTGCATTGTAGTGTGTGTTTTAATATTATAAGATGGATGTTTTATAGCGTGTATGTTGCACTGCTGGCTTGCTATATAGTATTTGTTTTGTGTTGTAGGGGCAGGAGGAGCAGCTGTGTATGGCCTGACTGCTGTTCCTTTTCCTTTTCCTTTTTTCTATTTTTTGTTTGGTTGATGTGTTCAGTTGAGCAGCTATCGCTGAGCGGGATTGCGCTCCTTTGTATGGCCTTGTGTTAAGATAACACAGAGCGGAGCTATTCAGCTGAGCTCTCATTTATTTTTTGTTTGTTTTGTTTGTTTTTGACCACTGTCCCACCTATTGACCAGGTTAAGCAGTCAGCTTTATGTCCCCAAGGGTGCTCAGCCTGCTTTAAACTGAGGGGCTTAGGAGTTTGCTGTGTACACTGGCAGGAGTTGTATTTTGAGTGTGCAGTGATTATGGCTGCTCTGTAGAGGTGCCGTGTTATAGTTACTGCCAGGTGCGTGTGTAACATTATTAATCACTGTTTTGTTTACCCCCTCTCTCACCCGCAGTAAGCCCGAGGGAGCCAGGCCGGCTGTGAACCTGGGCCCGTATTCACAAAGACTTTTATCTTAACGTTAGGAGTACTCCTAAATCGGACTAAAAGTTTTTATGTAGGAGTTGTTTCTTAAAAGTAATTCACAAAGCCACTGAGACCTACTTTTAGTTATGAAAACAGTGAACTCCTAAACTAGAAGTAACTCTCTGTTGCTATGGATGACGTCATTTTATGAGGACGCACTTAGAAGCGGTGACAACGGTGATTGGTTGTTGAATGACAGGGCAGCCCATTGAAAAGTCATTCAGGCTACGCAATGCATGAAGTGAATATAAAGAAGTTGCCTACAAGCCCATGACAAAGCCTATGAAAAGATATTGGGTAAAGAAATGTATTTATGAGGAGAATTAATTTCGCAACAATGTCTAGTATATTGTAACATGCGTCAAAGACAATTTGTGTACTGATGGAATGCAACTTTTTCCGACTGACATTTCAAACGGGACTAGTATAACCTGGGGACCTCCCGTAATTTGTAGTAATTGCGGAGGTCGTCTGTGATCTTAATCCCGTGCGAATCTGCCATGTTTGTAATTTGTAACGTAAAAATTCCACCAGAAATTACGTTCAATATTTCGCCAAATATAGAGGTCATGTGATAATATTAGTCCCGTGCGAATCGGCATCTCCATGGTTTGGGGTCGTTTTTTGTGTTTTCCACGCCTTTTTCTGCCTTTTTCCCGGTCGAGAATTATGGAGGCTGCGTTGGGAATTATAAATGAAAGTTTTGACAGCATTTTGGGTGCAAATTCAGGAGGCTCATCAGAAGAGCGAAATCTCGAAAGATGATTAGATGGATTACATGCATGGCAGCATGTGGTAAGGAACACTTTTCCATCTTTCAACAGGCTCATCAGTTATTATTTTAAAAATATCCATATCTAACCGTTGTGCTGCTCCGGTGCGATCGACCCGGGGGATAATGTCAGTAAATTAAAGTTAAAACACAGACTTCGCTTATCCTGTGCGAATGCGCCACACGAAACACAGACGTGGTGGGATGATTTCTAAGTCGCTTGAGGTCCCCAGGTGATACTAGTCCTGTGCAAAGAGCTGCATTTCCCCCGTAGCCAAATACCGGAGTGTTGCCAAACATTTTAACTCCGGCGTTATCGGATTGTTTCAGTTGATTGGGAATGTTAAGTGCCCCTCACCAACTCAACCACAACTTCAGTCCTTTCGCGGTCCAACCGATATCGTTTTAATAATTCCCTGTCATTTAGCGTCTCCAAAACATTCGGCTGTGACCAGGTCTTAGCGAGTTAGGAGTCCTCTAGACTACTTGTAAGGTCTCCCAGACTTAGGTGCTACTTTTAGGCCTAAAATGCTTTGTGAATAACTCTTATTTTATAAAATTAGGAGTCCTAAAGTTACGACTGACACGCCCATTATTTTAAGGAGTTGGTCCTAAATTTGTCTGTTAGGAGCTACTTTTAGCCTTAAGATTCTTTGTGAATATGGGCCCTGATCTTTAGGGGAGATGTTTTAGTCATTGTTGCTCGCAACAATTCCTTTACATGTGCCAATAAATATATATATTTGAGTCTAACTTTTGTATGAATAAAGTAACAATTGTTTTAAAACTTTATACTGGAGTTCTGCCTCATTTACCGAATCAAGGGTAACAAGTACAAAACCGACAGACAAAATCTCCAGAGAAACTCTCCACGAACCCAGCTAATCCATGAGCTCCAAGGTTATCAGCCACTACACACTGAACAGTACCTCTGATGAATGTTCCTAGATGATCAATGAAAACCCCCTGTTGCTCTAATGTGACAAGATCACGCAAAAAAAAGGCTCAAATATTTTTTTTATAGCCAAATGTTTTCACAATTTCCAATAAACCCCACAAAGTTTATGCTTTTTTCGTGATGTCCCTAAAGGATTACAAATTTCAAAGTAATCTATGTAAAGGCACAATGACAGTCTTAATTCCTCACCTGTGAGAAACTCATTATTTTTAAAGTGACAACCATTTTGATAACATCTATACTCCCCATTTACAGAATGCTGGTTCGAATGACTATCAACAACTTTACTGAGTATATCTTTCTGTTTGAGTATCTGCTCTAAGGTTTTCAGAACAGGAATATACTGGAAGGTTTGTCTTGTTTTTGACTCACAGGACAACTCTACAGGATCGATGATGTCAAAATTTTCTTTGTAAGAAGATAAGGCAGTGGTCAATTCTTTAATCACAATCTGGTCCACACAGACATTGTGATTTCTGAAAGTTTCTTGAATTGCTTCGTTTGATATGGGCAAAGACACAGATCCTATCAAATAATGCAATTCAGCAAGCAGTTCATCTATTGCTGTGTGTGGAACATGGAAATAGTTTTCAAGTTTTAGTAAAAGAGATCCTAATTTCAATACTATAGTCTTCCATAAATCCTGTTCTTTTGTTACAGTTTTTATATCACTATCAGAATTGACATTACACTCACCACCATGAGTTGAATTATCAATGTCGCCATCTTTTGATGTGACAAAAATACTCTTGTGCTGATGCAATGTAGGTGCTTGTACACAACTGACAATTAAATGTAGCTGAAGTAACACATTTTTCAACACTTTGATTAGTATGTGACCTGCTTAAATGACTATGAAGAGCATTCCAAGTTTTGAATACACACGGGCAATCAGAATAAGCGCATGGGTATGGGTGTCTGCGGCCAAAATTGCCATGAGCTAACCTGTAGTGTTTCAGTAGATGGACTCTTGTTGATACAGTTGTCCCACAGTCTTTACAAGACCACATTCATTTCTGTAAAAAAAAGAAAGTGAGATTAGAGTCAAAACATTAAAGACGATCCTATGCAACAGATCCTTCAACTGCCTTGCCTGGCCTCCCCTACTTTGGCAATCTGCTGCCCCTTCAGTAAATATCATTTGTAATTCATTTAATAATTGTCCAATTACACATTAACCTCCTAACACTAGAAGGGCCGGAATACCATAACTACTAGAACAGCCTTAAGCGGTCATTTTGACCGCTAGATTTTAAATTCTACAATCTCTCATGTAAATACCCAATGAGTGTTTATGAGTGTTTGCACCTGCTAATGTATGTAATGCTGTTACTGTGATGATAAATGACACTTAAATATTGAATCTGTGTCTATATAACCACAACCGACCATACTGTCAACTTGCTTTATCTAATCTAACTTTAAATATGGACAACTGACTGCATAATATATGAATCAGAATTAGAAATACTTTATTGATCCCCGACGAGAAATTGCAGCGTTACAGCTGCTCCCATTCAAAGTCAAGAATGTGCAGAAAAATAGTAATAACAACAATAATAATAAACTACATCTATATGGTTCATATTTGTAATAGTAGCCTACTGCAACTGTACTTTTTTTTTTTTTTTTACCATAAAATGTTATTGTATACATTATCATATACTACAATGATGCGGCTAATCTATAGATTTTTACGGGCTAACGGCCTCCAGGGGGCGCTCTAGGCAGTGCAAGAGCGAGACAGACAGGCGGAAGAGATAATGCGCCGAGGAAGACGCTAGTTTGATTGTGGTTTGAACAGTCATTTTGCGCATCATGCACACACCCTCATCGTGGAAAACACACGAAGAAATGCATATGATGCAGCTTTTAATTTAAAGGCAATCGACCTGGCTGTCGAAGAAGAAAATAAAGCTGCTGCACGAACGCTTGGCATCAAGTAATCGATGGTGAGACGTGTTACAGGCACTGTTCGGAAAAAGCATTTATTTAATTAAAAATTTAAAAAATCTTTCTGTTTACCATCTTTCTGTGTAAATATTTCATGTTACAATGTGGACACCTGCGACTTATAGACAAGTGCGGCCTATCTATGTACACATTTTTTTTTCTTTTTAAAATAAGTTGGTGCGGCTTATATTCAGTTGTGCTCAATAGTCCGGAAATTACGGTTAGGATTCCTTTTATTTCACACAGATGTCACATTAACATGTCAGGATCCGTTTATCATAGACAGATTAAATATTGAACTGTCATTTATCATCACAGTAACAGCGTTACATACATTAGCAGCTGTAAACACATAAAAACATTATAATGATCCATCCTGTGGTTTTGGTGCTGACCTGTATACTGAACATACAAGGAGTAGTTAACGTTTATTATCATCAACGTTACAGATGTTTTTTTTTTGGGTTCCTCTCTGTTTCTTTAATGTACTTGTGTGAATGTGTAAATGAGACATTAATTTATAGAACTTTGTAGAGGGAGCTTCATAAAGTTCAATCCATTGACTTGCATCAGTTCACGGGGCGGAGCTGCCGGCGACGTCGACGTATCGCAGCAACGGGCCAACCCGCTCAGTGAAGCGTCTGTGGATATGTGCCGGTGTTTCGGATTAACACGCGTCTATGTTAACTGGCGACCGTGAGCCGAATGCGTCTGTGGTCGCCGTAGCTACAACAGATGTTGAAAATGGGAAGAGAAGACGTAGCTGTCCTCTGATCTGCCTCTTTGTTCAGGTTTTCTCTGTGCAATACATACCTGATACGTGTTCGGGCTCCTGTTTGATTAAACGTGTCTAACTCTCCGTCGCTTTATCAAAGTTGCTGGTTGTTACGGAAGACGTTGTAAACAGGAAAAGGGAGAACTGCTCTTCCTGTGAATGTGTATCTCTAATAAACCTTTATTAAAACACGCACTCGTGTCTTCTCCCTGTTTGAGTAAACATGCATCATACAGAGGAACTATGGAACCCTTTAAAAAAAAAAGAAAAAAAAGAAGAAGAAGAATTACGGGACTTGAACTCACATTCACTGAGGGAAAAAAAATACCAGCGCAGTAATCAAACCACTATGCCAATCAGATCACACCGGTGACGCGCAGTATCACCTATTTCACTCCTCACAGCAGACACACAGACACCTCTGGGTCGCAGGAGGAAGCCAGATCAACTTGTGACCGCAGTGTCTTTACGGTGATGATTTATAACATAAATAAGCATAATCTTTATGAAATGCACATGCTCATCTTTGCTGGCTATTTGAGTGAACTTTCTTCACACAGAAGACCTATGGAACTCTTTAAAGGAAACAGAAAAAATAAAATAAAACATGGGACTCGAACTTAGACTTGAGGAGAAAAAGCAACCTGATGCATGATAACCAATCCACTACACCAGACTAACCACAGCTATACTGTGCCATCATAGCCTCTGAGCATAAGCACAGACACCTTATGAACGCAGAAGGAGGCCAGGTCAACTTGTGATCACGGTCTCTATGCACCAAAAATATAATCAATATAAATGTTAGTGTCCGTAAGATTATGTTATAGGCCACTTTAAATGTGTAGGAATGCCAATCTTACTGCCCGAAAGATGCAACAACTGGACAATACGAAAATTTATGAAAATTGTCTCTTTATCTGCTCAAAATATTAGACCCAGTTATTTTCCATCATTCAAGCATTTTATTTCATCTTACTTCAATATATAAAGTTTTTACCAAGAAACATCATATTCTTTTGTAAAATCTTATTTGTGTTATAAATCATCACCGTACAGACACGTAGAACAGACACTGCGGTCACAAGTTAATCTGAACTCCTCCTGCGACCCAGAGGTGTCTGTGTGTCTGCTGTGAGGAGTGAAATAGGTGATACTGCGCGTCACCGGTGTGATCTGATTGGCATAGTGGTTTGATTACTGCGCTGGTATTTTTTTCCCTCAGTGAATGTGAGTTCAAGTCCCGTAATTCTTCTTCTTTTTTTCTCTCTTTTTTTTTAAAGGGTTCCATAGTTCCTCTGTATGATGCATGTTTACTCAAACAGGGAGAAGACAGGAGTGCGTGTTTTTAATAAAGGTTTATTAGAGATACACATTCACAGGAAGAGCAGTTCTCCCTTTTCCTGTTTACAACGTCTTCCGTAACAACCAGCAACTTTGATAAAGCGACGGAGAGTTAGACACGTTTAATCAAACAGGAGCCCGAACACGTATCAGGTATGTTTTGCACAGAGAAAACCTGAACAAAGAGGCAGATCAGAGGACAGCTACGTCTTCTCTTCCCATTTTCAACATCTGTTGTAGCTACGGCGACCACAGACGCATTCGGCTCACGGTCGCCAGTTAACATAGACGCGTGTTAATCCGAAACACCGGTGTCAACTATGAAACTTATGATAGGGAACGAGCCAAAATGGCGCCATGATCACATTCTCTGATTCGAGCTCTGCTACCAGAACTTATTCAACGGTGAATAACTTTTCATAGAGAGCCTGCCTTTAACCAAGAACTGTTGCGAGCATATCCTACTTTAGTTTGTCAAAACAAACGTGAAAAGTTTCGATTTCAAGTATGGACAAGAGAAAATCGCGTAATGAAAAGACTGGAGCAGCTAGCAACGAAGTAAAGTCCGCTAACGCTAGCCGAAATATTCTGATAGACAACTACCACGGTTATGCGGCAAAAGAAGGGCTGAAACTCAGCATGATGGATGAAGATGACCTTTCCGACGTGCCAGTTACCCCAACTAAACCACCTCCCAGCAAGCAAGGTAAACATGATACCACCGGCAACGCTATGGAAACTGATTTAGCCGACGCTCCAGAGTTTGTCTCCTCACTTGCCCAGCTAATTAACACTTGAATAGTTTAGTTTTAATTTATGAAGATGTAAAAATTGAAGTTAAAAGGCTTATTCAGAAATACTGGATTGAGGCTCAAATTGTTAACAAATACTGTATCAAGTGGGAACTTATGAAATTTGAAATTGCTAAGTACTTAAGGAAATATAGTTCTGATCTAGCCAAGCGGAGAAGTTCGGAGGAAGATGAGATAGTATCTACCATAACCTCCCTTTGTCAAAAGCCCCCAGACTGTCTCTCTACAGACGAAAAAGAAACTCTCACCGAATATCAAAGTAAGCTTAACAACATATACGCTTAAGGCAAAGGGTGCCTTTATTAGGTCGAGGCAAAAATGGATGGAAGAGGGAGAACATAATTCTGCCTATTTTTTTGGGTTGGAAAAATCTCATTCCAAAACTAACTCTATCCAGCAACTTAAAAATTGATAATACTATATGTGATAACCCCAAGCTAATTGCTACTCACTGTTCAAACTTCTATAGAAAGTTATATACCTCTCAACATTGTGAAAGAAGTGCATCTGCCTTTTTAGACTCTATTGAGGTGAATAATATTACTGATATAGACAGAGATATATGTGATGCTCCTTTGACATTACAGGAAATAATTGATTCCATGAATAGCCTCAAACATAACAAGTCTCCCGGTGTGGACGGATTTACTTCTGAATTTTACAGAGCTTTTGTGGAACAACTAGCCCCATTCTTATTGAAGGTCTTCACAGAAAGCATAGATAATGAATTACTCCCCCCAACACTAACACAAGGCTTAATCACACTTATCCCGAAACCTAAAAAGGATGTACTGCTTATTGATAACTGGCGCCCCATTTGTCTTTTAAACAATGATTATAAGGTGTTAGCAATTGCTTTTGCCAAAAGGCTTAGATTAGTTTTGGATACGGTCATAGACGAATCACAATCTGGATTCATGAATAATAGACACATATCTAATAACTATGGAAGCGAGTCTCCATGATTGTTATTATTATTATTTTTTGATTATCAAAAATCACTGTATTTATAAAAACGACGTTGGTGCTTTTTATTCCCACAGACGTCACGTTTACATGTCAGGAGGTTATTATAGACAGAACTGTCATGTATCATCACAGTAACAACGTTAATACATTAGCAGCTGTAAACACTCATAAAAACATTATAAAACACATCCTGTGATTTTGTGCCGACCTGTATACTGAACATATGAGGAGTAGTTAACGTTTATAATCATCAGAGAACGTTACACACGTTGTTTTTGTTTCCTCTGTTTCCTGAATGTATCCGTACGTGTGTGAATGTGTAAATGACAGACATTATAGCACTTTGTTAGCTTGATAAAGTTCACTCCATTGGCTTGTATCAGTTCACGGGGCTGAGCTGCCACATCCAATATGGGGGCGACGTCGACGTACAGTCCAGCTGATACCTTCAGTTTATTACCGGGAGTACTGACTGTACAGTACCGTGTGTGTTTCACGGTTCTGACTGAGAGACTGCAACGGACCCATCACTCACTACCAGCAGCTCTTCAGAGCGGCTTCGTTGCGATCACCGTAAATGTTAGAGTATTTGCGCACTGGAAAATAATTGTGCGGCTGATTTGACCAAGCAAACGCGAACCATGGCTGTCCTGACCGCAGTACAGAACTGGACATGATGGTGATTTCCCCGCTGTTTCTGACAACATGTACCACATGCTAACAACAACACAGCCTTCACACTCTGCTCTGGTCTCTCTTCTTGCTCCAGCGTCGAACATGCACACTGCCGACCCCTAACGTGTTAGATGCGTAGCACGGTCGGTCAGACTGGGGAGGAAGAAGAACAGAGGCCGCTGACGTCACTGTCCTACGCCGCTTGGGATTGCGAATCCAAATTGAATTTTGGAACACTTTATGCGGGGGGCGGGCTTTAAAACGAAAAGCAGTTTACTTTTCAGCCCTGGCACAAAATGAGCAGTCTTGAAGAGGAAAATGAAAATACAATCTGGATGATTTATTGCTCATTTTATTTATGAGTCACATAATGCAGCGATGACCTTAAAATGAAAAAGCATTTCTGCCAATGCATTTTAATTTTCAAATTTGACATTTCAAATTGAATTTTGGCAACTATTTGCTGGGGCATATTTTGAAAATTAAATCTCAAATGTAATTTTCTTTATCATTTTAATTTAGTTACAAAGTGAGCAGTCTTGAAGAAGAAAATGAAAATGCAATCTGGATGATTTATTACTCATTTTATTTTTGAGTCACATAATGCAGCTATATTCTGAAAATGAAAAAGCATTTCTGTTAATGCATTTTAATTTGAATTATGGAATAGATTCGCTTCCATAAATAACATCAGATTGGTTTTAGATTTGTTAGATTATTCTGAATTAATTACTGATAACAGTTATATTCTGTTCTTAGATTTCTACAAAGCCTTTGATTCAGTTGAACATCAGTTTATTTTGGCAAGGTTGTCCCATCTCTCCCTACATTTTTCTCCTTGTTACCCAACTCTCAGCTATTCATATTAAATCAAGCGCTCTGAAAGGCATCACAGTTGCAGAAAGAGAAATTGTCATCAGTCAGCTTGCAGATGATACGACTATTTTTTAAAAGACTCTACTCAGGTACCTCATGCTCTAAACATAATCAGTGTGTTCTCTAAAGCCTCTGGACTGTACTTAAATGTAAACAAATGTGAGTTAATGGCAGTGAAAAACTCAGATACTCGCTCAATATCAAACATCCCTGTCAAAGATACAATCATATATTTGGGAATCTCCAAGCTAGAAATGATTTAAATTTTACCCCAGTTAGAGCAAAAGCTCAAAGAAGATTTAATCTTTAAGAGGTAGAACGTTAATAACAAAAGCAGAAGGAATATCTAGACTTACTTACGCTGCCCTCTCATTATATATTGACAATAAAACAATCAAATGCATAGATCAGATGTTATTTAAAATTTTTATGGAAAAATAAAACGCATTACATAAAAAAATCTGTTGTCATAAATACATATGAGAATGGGGGGCTAAATTTTCTGGATTTTGATTCTTTGAACAACACCGTCAAGATTAATTGGATCAAACAATTCCTGAAAAAAACAGACTCAATATGGAACTGTATCCCCAATTATGTTTTTTCTAAGATTGGTGGTTTAAAATTCCTTTTAGTGTGTAACTATAACATCCAAAAGATTCCTGTTCGCCTTTCCAATTTTCATCAACAAGTATTGCTTGCTTGGTCTATGATATACAAGCACAATTTTTCGCCGCACCGTTACTCTACCTGGAATAACAAAGATATAGTCTACAAGAACAGATCTATATTCTTTGGGGAATGGTTTAACAACAACATTATTTGGGTAAGACAGCTATTCAACAACAATGGTGTTTTATTTTCTTATCAGGAGTTCCTTCAACACTATAGGATACCTATA
Organism: Diplodus puntazzo; assembly: GCA_963678695.2. Classification (NCBI taxonomy): domain Eukaryota; kingdom Metazoa; phylum Chordata; class Actinopteri; order Spariformes; family Sparidae; genus Diplodus; species Diplodus puntazzo. The sequence continues at coordinate 28,923,583 of OZ023174.1, forward strand.
ACTCCTTAACAATATGCTATAGTCTTCGATGCTATTCCATCTGGTGTACTCATGTTATTCAAAAGTAATATGTCTGTCTCTGTGCCTGATACTCCTTTTACTGGTGTAACTGACTCACCAGTTGGCAACATATGCTTCAATCAATCTGGCTGTAAAAATAACCGTAAGATCCGTGCTCTTTTCCAAGGTAATATTGTTTCTGTTCCACCTGCAATATCTTACTGGAATAGTCGTGTAAACAACTTATGTTGGGAAAAAATCTGGTCCCTGCCTCAAAAATTCTTTGTGGTTAATAAGGTGAAAGAAGTTTCATTTAAAATTATTCATCGATGTTACCCGGTTAGATCCTTCTTTATTAAATTCGAATATGTTGATCTAGATCTAAACTGTGCCTTTTGTGATACTAATATTTAGACTGTTATCCATCTATTTTGGAAATGTAAATATACCCGTAAACTGTGGCAAGATATCTGTAGATTTATTTTAGACAATATTTTCTGTGACTTTAAGCTCCTCTTGCAGAATGTGCTTTTTGGTTTTATAATGAGTGACATCTCAGTTGAAAAAGAATTTTATTTAATTAATCTCATTATAATTCTTGCAAAGTTTTACATCCACGAATGTAAATTTGCCAAAGTGAAACCTTTTTTGTGTCTTTATGAAAGAATTTGAGTTGTATTTTAAGTCAATATCCTCTGCTAAGAACAAGAAAGCTATCAAAACTGTGAGACTGTGCTCCCCCTTCAATATCTTTAATTCAGTTTTATTTTTTCTGTTCATGACCCCTGGCATGTTGTTGTTGTTTCTTTGTTTGTTTGTTTTTTTCCCTTTTATTTATTTTAATTTGTTTTTCGATTACTACCATTGTGTTGTTTCTATGAATACTGCACTGCCACCATATATGGATATAAAATGTTAAATAAAGCTTAAACAAAAAACAAAAAACTATGAAACTTGCTAGTTCCAGCCACCTCAACATGAGCTGAATATTAAATCTAACACAGCAATAGAGGCGGGACTTAAGGCAGAACAGCCGGTCAGACCCAAAGTCGGTGTCATGTTTGAAGCAACAACAGGAGAGGGAGAGGGAAAGAGGCAGCTGCAGCGAGCTCAGACCAGAGCGGCCAGAGGAACTAAGCGGGCCTATCTTCAGGGCTTCGGCAGTATTCAAATTCCTCTTCATCCTTTCCTTTAAGGACTGTTGCGAAGGCTCGAATCCATCACAGACATATCAATAATAACAAGTATAAAGAAGGACGGCTAGAGACCGTTTACAAAGTTGGAAACGAGAGACAATGAAAGTAGCAAACCGCGCGAAAAATGTAACAATGTAACCACAAAATGATATGCGGTCAATATGACCAATATACGTAATGCATAACATATTTTATTTTTTTTTTGTGTGTATTTTATGTAAAACTATTTTAAAGTTATTGCACATCAATTTGAAAACGGTCAAAATGACCGTCTTGGCGGGGGGACTTAGCGAGACTTTGTATTACAGCTCCGTTAACAAACATTTCAGCTTTCTTAAAGTGAACAAACCCCTTGGTCTATGTTTGAATATCTCACATTATCTTTGAAAAAAATTGCGGTTTTGTGGGATGTAAATAGCCTAAACAGCCTAAAATCCGTCTGTTCCCCTTACACGATGCTGTGGCGATAGGGGGACAGACATAACTAATGCTCTTCATATCGATTCTTTTAGACCTAAAATATTAGGAAACTATAGCCCCAGGTTGAATTTGCCTGGAATTGTCCTTGCTTTATTAATAATATATGAGAAAAAATAATAATCGATAAAGCTGGAAACGAGCTGATGTAAAACAAAAAAAGAGCCATTTTGATCTCTGGTCACAGTCTGCAGATTACCTCTGCTCTCCTTGCACAGTTACACTCCTGCTGCTGGTGCTCCTTGAATAAGATGCGGGATGTTATAGAAGACCGCCACTGGCCATCTTCCTCCGCCTTTGACAGAGTTCGCCCTCGCATCTGGTCCGGGACGTCCTCGCCGTACTTGGTGTTGTGGTGGTACAACACAGACTTTGGTTTTGCCTTCGCCCCATTAAAAGTGCCCACACCTGTGTGCAGGTGCTCAGGATGCAAACATTCTTCCTCGGCTTTCCCTGGTACACAGTCAGAGTCGCATCACTTCAGCACTTTCAGGTTGAACAGCTCCACTCGCTGTTTTACGGAGGGGGGACTCCGTTTTTGTTTGCCCATGGTGCCAACCAGGCCATATAGCCTAATACAACTAGATAATAATTAACTGACAAGTAAATTTCATGGGGAAGCACAAAAAATTTATGAAAAAAGTATGAAGACCCGCGAAAATGATGTGTGGTCAATATGACTGCTAATGGCTGAAATATGTAAAAAAAAAAAACTAGAAAAATTTGCATTTCCTACGATAATACAGTGTGAATGCTGAAGTCTGAAGCGAAATCTGCTGAACGTACTTCCGAAAAGCTGAAAAAGTTGAAAAGTTCAAGGCCCAAAGAGTTTAAAAAGTTGAACATGTTGATAGCTGAACAGTTTCTGTGCTGAACATGAAGCTGAATGTATAAAGAAGCTGAAAAGGCAGAAAGATGAATATCTGAAAAGCTGTAGAGCAAGAGGGCTGAAAGAGCTTAAAAAGTTGAACATTGTTATTACTGAACATGAAGTTTAATGTTTGAAGGAGTTGAAAAGGCTAAAAAGCTGTAGAGTAAGAGGGCCGAAAGAGCTTAAAAAGGTGTAAAAAGTCTGAAAAGGCCGAAAAGTTGTAGAGTAAGAGGGCAGAAAGAGCTTAAAATGGTGAAAAAAGACTGAAATGGCAGAAAAGTTGAAGGTTTATAGAGCTTAAAAAGTTGAACATATTGATAGCTGAACACTTTCTGTAGTGGAACATGAAGATGAATGTATAAAGAAGCTGAAAAGGCAGAAAGATGAATATTTTAAAAAGATGAAAAGGCTTTTCAAGAGCATTGTGACAAGAAAAACTTGAAAAAACATTAAGTTGTAATGTGTCAAGTTTTTGCCGGCAAAGAGTGGAAGGTGTGGAGGGGGTGTGAATGGAGCTTTTGTGTTTTCTAACAAGGCAGAACATTTTAATTGCTGAACATGAAGTTGAATGTTTGAAGGAGCTGACAATGCAGAAAAACGAATGTCAGAAAAGGCTATGAAGCTGTAGAGTAAGAGGCAGGAAAGAGCTTTAAAAGGTGAAAAAAGACTGAAATGGCCAAAAAGTTGTCAAGTAAGAGGGCAGAAAAAAGCTGCAAAAAGACTGAAAAGGTGGAAAGTTAAAGACAGAAAGAGCACTGGGTATTTACATGAGAGATTATAGAGTTTAAAATCTAGCGGTCAGAATGACTGTTTACGGCCGTTCTAGTAGTGTTTAGTGTTAAACAGATTTATTTCTTTGCTTAAGCAAAATACTTCTTGTTAATGAGGATCACCTCTCTCACCGCTGTCCGCGGTGCTGAACCAAAGAAGCTCCATCCTCCGTCAGCTCGTCCTGTATCATGATCACCCCGGGGCCGGCTGTTGGCTGGCTTTCATCGGCAGCTGTCCCCGCAGGTGCAGCGGTGGTGTCGGTCCTCAAGCTAGCATCTGCCGAAGAACTCGCCTCTTCCTGCTCCATTCATCTTCGATTTCTTTGTAAATCTGAAAGTTGCGAGTAGATTTCTCTGTTGTCTTTTAGACATGATGACTGCAAAACATGGCAGGAAGTACAATTCAGCACCGAAATTCAGCGGATCCGGCTCAAATGATCCAACGCAGCCCTTTTTTCGTTTCCGATGTCTGATTTAAAGTGACGTTTGAGACATAGCCCCCACGGACTAAAGTTCGAATAATCCAATTACTCACGACTGACTCGATCAAAGTCAAATAGAGGAGGAGCATTATAAGCGTAAAGGCAAAGCGTAGGAGGGCTAAAACAGTTCATAAAGTTTAACATTTTCATAACTGAACATGAAGCCGAATGTTTGAAGGAGTTGGAAAGGCAGAAAGGCGAATATTTTAAAAAGCTGAAAGGGCCGAAAAAGCATAAAAAAGGTGAAGAAGGATGAAAAGCTGTGGAGTAAGAGGGCTGGAAGAGGTTAAAATGGTGAAAAAATGTGAACATCTGCAGAGTAAGAGGGCGAAAAAAGAGCTTAAAAGGGTGAAAAAAGACTGAAAAGGAGAAAATTTGCCGAGCAAGAGGGCAGAAAGAGCTTGAAGAGGTGAAAAAAGGTTGAAAAGGAGAAAAGTTATAGACAGAAAGAGCTTAAAATGGCTTCACACATGGTGGAGCAGGAGCCAAGTCAAAGATGAACATGTCCCAATTAGAATGAATGGCAAAATGCCTGCCAAACCCCTGCGATTTTTGAAGAAACTGTAAGGGCTATCACCAACATATTTAGATATTAGATACAGGAAATCTTTCCTGCCACAAGCCATCACTTTATACAACAACTCTCTCACCTCTGCCTGATAGAGAACTCTGGTCTCTCTACTGTTTTGTTGTATATATTATTATTGTTTATTGTTTATAGCACACTGTGCACTGTATATATACACTATGTATATATTGGATTCTATTTATGTTATGTACGAAGTGTTTTATTTGTGGACCCACAACTGCTGTAACAAAATAATTTCCCAGTCTGGGATCATTAAAGTATTTCTATCTATCTATCTATCTATCTATCTATATTATAGAGTTGAAATGGTGTCTGTAGCTCAAAAGAAAGATGAATATTTTAAAAAGCTGAAAAGGCAGAAAAGCCAAAGGGGGCTGAAAGAGTTGAAAAGGTTGAACATTTTAATTGCTGAACATGAAGCTGAATGTTTGAAGGAGGTGAAAATGCAGAAAGATGGATATTTTAAAAAGCTGAAAGGGCAGAAAAGCTGACGGGGGCTGAAAGAAAAGGCTTCTCTGATTGGTTGTGTGCTAGCTTAATGGCCGTTCTGATTGGCGGTGTGCTAGCGAATCAGCGCGCTGCTTGGGAGGGCGGAATACTGTGTGCACTTTGTTTTTCTATGGACTCCGTTCCGTCATTCCCCATTTTCATGTTTTGCAGGCAGTTATGGCACGCGACTGGCTGTTATTATGTCCGTTCAGGACGAATTAATCTGTGTTCATTTGGTAATGCCTCGCTGCATGTTGACTATGCAGCTGTTTTTATCTGTAAGCCTATAGTGAGCTAGTTTACTAGCCACTATGGCAGCCTTATTCCAGTCATCTGATCCAATTAATCTTAATGATGGATATCTTGGTTAAGGCATAACAGTGCGCTTTCCACAACGCAAAACTCGGATCTGGTCAAGTGCGGTTACTAGCCGGTTCACTAATAATGCGGCCCTGATACTACATCCAAAGGCGGATCAGCGAAATGTCCCCCCTCTCCACATCTGAAAAACTGTAAGGGTTATCACCAACATATTTAGATATTATAAAGTTGAAATGGTGTCTGTAGCTCAAAAGAAAGATGAATATTTTAAAAAGCTGAAAAGTCAGAAAAGCGCAAGGGGCTGAAACAGCTTTTCAGGCAAGTTTCAACACCAATATGCATGATTTAACGAGAGAAATTGCGATTTCCGGGTGATGAGGAAAGTTAAAGGCAGAAAGAGCTTAAAAAGGTGAAAAACGACTGAAAAAGGGCGAAAAGTTGCAGAGTATGGGAGCAGAAAGAGATTAAAAAGGTGAAAAAAGGCTGAAAGGTGAAAAGTTAAAGGCAGAAAGAGCTTGAAATGGCTGCTGTTTTTATCTGTAAGCCTATAGTGAAAATGACAGAGAAATAAGCAGATTCAGCGTGCTCACTCAGAAAGTCTGGCTGAGGACGGCTGTGAGACGATGCTTATGCAAGTAGCCTCCTGTGGTAACGTCACCACAGGAGCAGAGTCAAAATCTCGAGCTTTAGGAACGAAAAAGGTGAAAAATTACTGAAAAGGCCGAAAAGTTGCAGAGTATGGGGGCAGCAAGAGCTTAGAAAGGTGAAAAAAGACTGAAAAGGTGCAAAGGGAAAGGCAGAAAGAGCTTAAAAAGGTGAAAAATGACTGAAAAAGGCCGAAAAGTTGCAGAGTATGGGGGCAGCAAGAGCTTAGAAAGGTGATAAAAGACTGAAAAGGTGCAAAGGGAAAGGCAGAAAGAGCTCAAAAAGGTGAAAAACGACTGAAATAGGCCGAAAAGTTGCAGAGTATGGGGGCTGAAAGAGATTAAAAAGGTGAAAAAAGACTGAAAAGGAGGACAGTTAAAGGCAGAAAGAGCTCAAATAGGTGAAAAAAGGCTGAAAGTTGAAAAGTCAAAGGCAGGAACAGCTTGAAATGGCTGCAGACATGCTGTATCAGGACCAGGGACAGAGACGAAAATGTCCCCCATAAGGAACGAATGGGAGAACGCCTCCCAAACTCCTGCAATTTCTGAAAAAACTGTGAGGGTTATCGTCAAAATAATTGTATGGTGAGTGACGGGAGGAGTTGCTGAACGCGGTCATGTCGTTTTTATTTCTGAAGAGTGTAAAATGAAGGCGGGAGAGCGATAGACAAATCAGGTACCGTCTGCTATTTTCCGAAAAATTCGGCTCAAAATTAACATTGCGGCTTATGCGACAGCACTGAGAGTTGCTGTCGCTCTCGGGCTTCTAGATCCAAAACCGTAAGTCCCACATCTGAAATGAGACCATCAGCTGAAAGCCCACAAGATTTCCTACATTTCTATGTATATATTGTCTATGTCAAGTAAAAGGTGAGGGATCAAACTCAAGCTGAAAACAAGTTTGTCCATTTTTTTCCTGGCAGCTCTACACTCTGGCGTGCGACAGTTGGTGATGTCAGTCACTCTAGCCGACGCAATACACACCCATTATAAACGCAGAAGACGGGCTAAAAGTCGCTCAAACTAAAACTGCGATTATTTCAAGACCGTACAAGATTTTTAAAAACTGAATACAGGTCCAATAGTTCAAGATCTGCTGACTGCTTTAAAGTTTGAATGGTGTCCCTCGCTCAATGTATGAGGAGCAGAAAAAGGTTGAAAGGCGATGAGTTTTGAAGACGATTTGACGCTTTTCCCATTTGCAGCAATGTTAAATTTTGTTCGGAAAAAGCTGAATTTCTGAAAAAGTTGAAATGTTGAAAAGCTGAACAGCAGAGGGTTGACAGAGCTGAACATGTTGAACATTTTAACATTTGAATGGTTTCAATAGCTGAAGGTATGCTGAAGTTATAGCAGAATGAAATTTGAAAAATTCCCCATAAGGTTGAATGGGAAAAATTTTGCATGAAAAAGCTTAATATTTCCAAAAGTATAAAAGATAGAAACGAGAAAAATACACGCCATCATGTCCTTAAAAAGCTGAACATTTTGATATTTGAATGGTTTGAATGGAGGAGAAGAGTGCTGAAAAACGTACGGAAGCAGGAATAATAATAAACGAGAAGAACAATAGTGTGAATGCCTTCAGCATTCACACTAACTAGAAAAGGCAAGTTCTGAAGAACTTGCGGTTGTGAATGCTCCTCGTGACCAGCTGAAGCCAAATGCGGACTGCTGGCTGTGAAAACTTTGAATAATGTCCACAATATCTAAAAAACTGTGAAATAATGTAGAACTTGTTCAAAAACTAAAGCCAGATTGAACTGGTAGCTTTAAGTCATCTAAAGTCTTGTCTGAAGAGAATGAAGCTTTATAATAGTTGGGTGAGAATGAAGCATTAAAATACATAGAGTTTGAAGAGATGTTACAGTGAGAATGAGTCAAAGACTCTGAATCAGACTAAGAAATTCAATAAATCTCGATGTGTTGATGATTGGAAATATTTAAATAAATTTAAACAGAGTTCCTGGGTTGAAAATAATATAGAATTGGTTGAAACTGAATTGGTTGCTTCAATCTACTTGAAGTCTCATCTGAAGAGAATAAAGCTTCCTAATAGTTGGTGAGAATGAAGCATTAAAAATGGAATATAAGGTTTGAGCCAAACTGCAATGCTAGCTTAAATTTGTGTTGAAAAGCAGCTGATGGAGTAAGAAGAGATGTTACAGTGAGAATGAATCAAATACTCTGAATCTAACTGAGAAATTCAATAAATCTCAACATATTGATGATTAAAACATTTAATCATTTGAATGGAGTTCCCGGCTTGAATGACAGAAAAAAGAAAATCATTAAATATAGTTTCAATGTTGGGAAATATACTGTGTGTGTGTGTGTGTGTCAAACTGACTCATTGATAAATCTGTCTCTCTGTGTTGGCTCAGTTGATCTCGGTTGCCACGGTGATGGTAACTACGCTGGTCGTGGTAACCAACAGTGAGAGCTGTTGGGAGAGCTGTTTTAACAGTGTTTTCAGCTGAGGCTCACCTCACATTATCATACTTCTCTTTGCAAAACAGTAACTGCTATCACTAAAATAATGGTATGGTCAAAACTATGAGAGTCTTTTGAGCATTCTGTGAAGTTTTTGTGTGTCTGTGGTCAGAAATGTGTCTTGTTGAGCAGTTTAGAAAAGTGAATGTTTTTTTTCTGCCTCTAGATATTTTTCCTCTCATTTTAATGGGACTCTATGCGTCAGTTGGTCGGTGTTCCTGTCAGTAAAATGCCCACCGAGCCAAAAGTTTTTGTCCGATTGCCTCCAGAGATCCGCTGTAAGCACGAGCACGAGTGTACCTACAAGCTGGTGTTTTTATTTTTCTGCTGGAGTGAACATTGTGGAAATGGTGGCGAGTTGAAGACGAGATTTCCTGAATATCGGGCAGCTCCTTTCCACTCTGTCAGTTGGCCTCTGCACTCTGGCTGTCAACATTCCACCCCATACACACCAATGCAAAAATCTCAAAGTGGCTGAAAAGTTTCCAATGTTTGAAGTGCGACTGTGCAAAAAGTATGAATGCTGTGAAAAAGCTGAATTCAGGGAAGAAAGTCCTAATCTTTGTGAACGTCTCACAGTTTGAATGGAGTTTTAATGTGGACGTATGAATTATTAGATTAGCTTTGAAAATGCATGAAAAAGTGTGAAAATCGAAGATTTTTGAAGATTCCGTCATCTGCTTGAATGGGAAAAAAAGGCCGAAAAATGTCTAATATTTCTGAAATTATGAATGATATCAATTAGAAAAATAGACGCAATTGATTCCCGATTGAGATGAATGTTCTGTGTTTGAATGGAGTGAATCCGTTAAAAAATGTGGAAGGAGTTAAGATTTGAAATTTCTGACCCTGAAGATATAATAATAATAATAATAATAAGAGAATTAAAGAATTCCGTGAAAACGAAGAACATATGTTGTGAATGCCTTCTGCATTCACAACCAATAATAAGAAGAAAATTAAAGAATTCCGTGAAAACGAAGTACATATGTTGTGAATGCCTTCTGCATTCACAACCAATAATAAGAAAATTAAAGAATTCCGTGAAAACGAAGAACATATGTTGTGAATGCCTTCTGCATTCACAACCAATAATAAAAAAAAAAGCTAAACAGTTTCTGTAGCTGAACATGAAGCTGAATGTATAAAGAAGCTCAAAAGGTAGAAAGATTAATATTTTTAAAAGATGAAATGACAGAAAAGCTGGAGCGGTCTGAAAGACTTGAAAAAGTTGAACATTTTAATTGCTGAACATCAAGTTGAATGTTTGAAGGAGTTGAAAAGGCAGAAAGATGAATATCTGAAAAAGCTAAAAAGCTGGAGACTAAGAGGGCTGAAAGAGGTTAAAAAGGTGAAAAAAGACTGAAAAGGCCAAACAGTTGTGGAATAACAGGGTTGAAAGAGCTTAAAAAGGTGAAAAAAGATTGAAAAGGCAGAAAAGTTGGAGAGTAAGGGGACAGAAAGAGCATAAAAATGTGAAAAAAGACTGAAGAGGTGGAAAGTTAAAGGCAGAAAGAGCTTAAAAAGGTGAAAAAAGATTGAAAAGGCAAAAAAGTTGGAGAGTAAGGGGACAGAAAGAGCTTAAAATGTGAAAAAAGACTGAAGAGGGAAAGTAAGGCAGAAAGAGCTTAAAAAAGCGAAAAAAGACTGAAGAGGTGGAAAGTGAAAGGCAGAAAGCTTAAAAAGGTGAAAAAAGACTGAAAAGGCCGAAAAGTTGTACAGTTACAGAGTTGAAAAGGCTTAAAAAGGTGAAAAAAGACTGAAAAGGTGGAAAGTTACAGGCAGAAAGAGCATAAAAATGTGAAAAAAAGACTGAAGAAGTGGAAAGTTAAAGGCAGAAAGAGCTTAAAATGGCTGCATCGTCTATGTAAAGTAAAGGATGTGGGATCCAAATCCAGCTGAAGAAAAGTCTTTCTCAAGATTTTCCAGCTGCTCCCCACTCGAGCTCAGGCACTACACACGCACTCTTGAGATACACACGCGGGAGAAGTAGGAGAGCCAGAGATTAAGAAATCCCTATTAGAATGAATGGGAAAACACCTCCCAAACTCTTGCGATTTTTAAAAAAACTGTAATGGTTATGGCCAAAATATTTATATGCTGAGTGAGAGGAGACATGGCTGAACGCGCTCATGTCGTTTTTATTTCTGTCGAGTGAGAAATGAAGGCACAGGAGCGAGAGACAAATCAGGTACCGTCTGCTCTCGGACAGAAATTTAGGCTCAAAATTAACATTGCGGCTTATGGGACGATACTTGAACTTCATGTCGCTCTTGGACTTCTAAATCCAAAACCGTAAGTCTAAAAACCGTCTTTTAACACAAAGAAAGCGACAGAATGGATAAAAATCGGTTGTGGATACACAGTATGGATGTCTTAATAAGTCGTGAGGACAGTTCTCACAGTGCCTCACCGTCAGTTTTCACTGAGTTCTCACGGAGTGGGCAGATGACATGAAGCATTAGCCCGACGTGAACTATCTTATATTTTCTGAACGTGTTGACGGCGGAGAATTATGCAGTTACAAAAGCACAGAAGCATACAACTACCTGCACAGTAACACAATCGGGAAAGTACTGTTGAAAAGACACAGCAAGGCAGCAGTAACGTTAGCGCCCAGCCATAGCGTCAATCAAGCTAATGTTAAACATACAACGTGGATAATGCTGAAGGAAAGAGGAGTCGTGGAGACAGGCGGCTGCTGGGACATTGTCGGGTTAGAGAAGTCATGCAGTCATGCAGCAGCTATTCTGTGGAATATATTTATAAACACAAATATTTATATCAGTCTGAAAGCTGCGAGCCACGCTAGCCTCCTTTCCCCCATCCTCCGCATGACGTTCAGGGCACAGGGCACGGACATGCTTGTCTAAGTTGCTGATGTACTACACGAGACGTTTCTGAAAAAAAATTACATTTTCATGAATTGCTGTGGCAACCAACAACGGCACATGTTGTACCTGAGCTGATTTTAAAAACAATTCAGCCTTTATGACATAACGCTAGTTGTTTAGGGCTAGCTTGGCAGCAGCGGTCAGTCATGCAGTTGCAAGGCAACCGGAAACAGAGAACCGCGGGCGGAAGCAGTTATCTGTCATGGCAGCCCCCATAGGCTTCTGAGGAAACAGGTGGATAAGGTGGTCTGAGCTTTGCCGTAGTGACAGTCATCACACACACACACACACACCAGAGATGGAAATTAGCACCCGCAACCCGCAGGTGAATTTGTGCGCTGGCGGGTGAATTTAATCAGTTTACTAGCCACTATGGCGGCCTTATTCCAGTCATCTGATCGAATTAATCTTAATGATGGATATCTTGGTTAAGGCATAACAGTGCGCTTTCCACAATGCAAAACTCGGATCTGGTCAAGTGCGGTTACTAGCCGGTTCACTAATAATGCGGCCCTGATACTACATCCAAAGGCGGATCAGCGAAATGTCCCCCCTCTCCACATCTGAAAAACTGTAAGGGTTATCACCAACATATTTAGATATTATAAAGTTGAAATGGTGTCTGTAGCTCAAAAGAAAGATGAATATTTTAAAAAGCTGAAAAGTCAGAAAAGCGCAAGGGGCTGAAACAGCTTTTCAGGCAAGTTTCAACACCAATATGCATGATTGTGAAATTGTGATTTCCGGGTGATGAGGAAGGTTAAAGGCAGAAAGAGCTTAAAAAGGTGAAAAACGACTGAAAAAGGCCGAAAAGTTGCAGAGTATGGGGGCAGAAAAAGATTAAAAAGGTGAAAAAAGGCTGAAAGGTGAAAAGTTAAAGGCAGAAAGAGCTTGAAATGGCTGCTGTTTTTATCTGTAAGCCTATAGTGAAAATGACAGAGAAATTAGCAGATTCTGCGCGCTCACTCAGAAAGTCTGGCTGAGGACGGCTGTGAGCCGATGCTTATGCAAGTAGCCTCCTGTGGTAACGTCACCACAGGAGCAGAGTCAAAATCTTGTGCTTTAGGAACGCGAACTATTGTGCGCTATTCCTGTTCGGAAAAAGAGCCAAAGCAAAAAAAATAAGCCACTTTCAAACTCCAGCTTTTGAGGCAAGTTTCAACACCAATATCCATGATTTAACGAGAGAAATGCGATTTCCGGGTGATGAAGAAAGTTAAAGGCAGAAAGAGCTTAAAAAGGTGAAAAAAGACTGAAAAAGGCCAAAAAGTTGCAGAGTATGGGGGCAGAAAGAGCTTAAAAAGATGAAAAAAGACAAAAAAAAGGTGGAAAGTGAAGGGCAGAAAGAGCTTAAAAATGTGAAAAACGACTGAAAAAGGCCGAAAAGTTGCAGAGTATGGGGGCAGAAAGAGCTTAAAAAGGTGAAAAAAGGCTGAAAAGACTGAAAAGTTTCTCGAGTAAGAGGGCAGAAAGAGCTTTAAAAGGTGAAAAAAGACTGAAAAGGCCAAAAGGTTATCGAGAAAGAGGGATGAAAGAGCTTGAAGAGGTGGAAAAAGGTTGAAAGATGAAAAGTTAAAGGCAGAAAAAGCTTAAAGGCAGGAACATACCAGCCTAAGCGATGGACGTCTGAAGCGTTTGGATTTTCTGATTGGTTGTGTGCCAGCTGAATGGCCGTTCTGATTGGCGGTGTGCTAGCCAATCAGCGCGGTGTGTGGGAGGGCGGAATACTGTGTGCGCTTTGTTTTTCTATGCACTCCGCTCCGTCATTCCCCGTTTTCATGTTTTGCAGGCAGTTCTGGCACGAGACTGGCTGTTATTATGTCCGTTTGGCGTGCTCACTCAGAAAGTCTGGCTGAGGACGGCTGTGAGCCGATGCTTATGCAAGTAGCCTCCTGTGGTAACGTCACCACAGGAGCAGAGTCAAAATCTCGTGCTTTAGGAACGAAAAAGGTGAAAAACGACTGAAAAGGCCGAGAAGTTGCAGAGTATGGGGGCTGAAAGAGATTAAAAAGGTGAAAAAAGACTGAAAAGGAGGAAAGTTAAAGGCAGAAAGAGATTAAAAAGGTGAAAAACGACTAAAAAAGGCCGAAAAGTTGCAAAGTATGGGGGCAGAAAGAGATTAAAAAGGTGAAAAAAGGCTTAAAGGTGAAAAGTTAAATGCAGTAACAGTTTGAAATGGCTGCAGACATGCTGTATCAGGACCAGGGACAGAGACAAAAATGTCCCCCATAAGGAATGAATGGGAGTACGCCTCCCAAACTCCTGCGATTTCTGAAAAAACTGTGAGGGTTATCGTCAAAATAATTGTATGGTGAGTGACAGGAGGAGTTGCTGAACGCGGTCATGTCGTTTTTATTTCTGAAGAGTGTAAAATGAAGGCGGGACAGCGATAGACAAATCAGGTACCGTCTGCTATTTTCCGAAAAATTCGGCTCAAAATTAACATTGCGGCTTATGGGACAGCAGCGAGAGTTGCTGCCGCTCTCGGGCTTCTAAATCCAAAACCGTAAGTCCGTAAGCTGTAGAGTAAGGGGTCTGAAAGAGCTTAAAAAGGTGAAAAAAGACTGAAAAGGCCAAAAGGTTGTCGAGAAAGAGGGCAGAAAGAGCTTGAAGAGGTGAAAAAAGGTTGAAACGGAGAAAAGTTAAAGGCAAAAAGAGCTTAAAATGGCTGCACACATGGTGGAGCAGGAGCCAAGTCAAAGATGAACATGTCCCTATTACAATGAATGGCAAAATGCCTGCCAAACCCCTGCGATTTTTGAAAAAACTGTAAGGGTTATCACCAACATATTTATATATTATAAAGTTGTAATGGTGTTTGTCGCTCAAAAAAAAGATGAATATTTTAAAAAGCTGAAAAGGCAGAAAAGCCAAAGGGGGCTGAAAGAGTTGAAAAGGTTGAACATTTTAATTGCTGAACATGAAGCTGACCCAGACAGCAAGCAAACATTGAATCAATATTGTTTTTCCATCAGAATCATCGTAATGGTTGATATTGACATTTCAATGCAAAATAAATGTTGAATCATCATTAGCATATCAATCAAACCTCGAAGTTATTTAATGTTGATGGCACGACATTGGAACAACATTGGAACAACACTGACCTGTAGTTATACCCGTATGGTTGATAAAGCATCGATATTTGATTGACCTTGTGATATCGCCAATGTTGAAAAGTCATTGATTTAGAGTTGACCGGAAAAAGACTTATTGTCGAAAAACCATCAATTAATAGACGATCTGGAAATATGATGGAAAATGCATTGATTTTTGGTTGACCGGGAAATGTGATTGAAATATGATTGAAGAATGATCGATTTTTGGTTGACCGGGAAATATGATTGAAATATGATTGAAAAATGATCGATTTTTGGTTGACCGGGAAAATACGAATGGGAGAAAAAACGACTGGGCAGTGGACATCTCACTTCTGGAGCTGGGACCATTACAACCAGGTAAGATGATAGTGTCCGTCCGTCCGTATGAATGAAATGTACCATTTGTTTAGTTAACATGGTTAGCCTAGAAATTCACGCAGCGTCGCAGTCATCAACTAATGTTAAAACAACGATTCTAGAGCGGAGCAACTCAGTGATGATGGCTAACGTTACGTCGTTGTTCACTTGGAACTAGTTGCAGTAGTAAAACTTCGGAGTCCTGTTTATTTCTGTGATGCTCCAAATGTTCAATTGTACCGCTGTCAGCAGATAATATTATCTAGCACTAGCGAATAGACAGGCTCTGGTAGTAGCATGATCGTGAAAAATGCAACAGGCTATCCTCAGACCACAGCACCACTTAAATGTCTGCTGCCACGGATTCATGCTAGCTAGTACTAGCAGGCTAGCCAGATGCTATCTGACATCTGCAGACACATCTGCATGCACAAAAACCTGCTGCGGCAATCTTAACAAAAACTGCAATATATTGTTGTGCTCTCTGTGGCAATAAATAATCGATACACTGACGGCAAATATTGATATATTATTACAACACACATAATGGATTTACCCCGTTTTCACCGTCAGTACTTAATCTCTCCTGTCCTGTCTGTGGGGGCGCTAATTCCGTAAATGAGAGTAAAGAATGTGTAGGCAGCGGCCGGTGAAGAAGACGAGAGAAAATTTTGTTAAGTAGTTCTGGTAATGACCGGTGGAGGGCAGCATTACGCTGGATAGCGTACAGCCTGCCGGAAACCCAGAAGAAGAAGACAAGTTAACAACAGAAGAAGAACAGATGCAAGAATGGCGGAACACGCGAACAACGAAAAGCCAATCAAGAGCCTGAAAATACGGTTCATTTTAAGGATTCGAGTCATTATAAATCCCTCACTAAATTGAACCGGGTTGTGCGAGTCAGTTGAGTCAGTATTGCCTAATCACCATGGAAACGCAGTCCGAGCCCACTGTCTCTTCACCACTAACGTAGTTAAAAAAAAAAACCACACACAATGTAATAAAACATCATATACATGATCTGAAAAATAAAAGAGATACTAAAATAAAACAAATAAATAATAGAGTACTGAGGCAGGAATGGTGTAAATGGATAAAGTTCCCAAATAGAGATAATAATAGTCTATTACAATATACTACTTTTTTCTTTTTTTTTTTTGTTTTACAATAAATATTGTGGCTCCTGCACCTTTATTTTTCTGATGTGTGCACATGTCTGACCATCAAGAAATTATACAGGTCAGATACAGTAGATGTAAACATTGGGTGGAAACATTTGGTAAATAGAATCGTACATGTAATCATCACATTGTGTATTATTTGAGAACTGTTCTCGGATCATCAATTGCTGTGTTAACACCTTTCATCTTTTCTGTTCACTTACAGATCACTAGTAACAAAGTAAGAGACAAAGTAAGCCAAACAATAGTTTTATTTGATTTCTGCAACCAATTTTCACTTGCACAATGACATCACGCTGGTCAAAGAGGAGGAAAATTAAATCTATGGTTGAGGCTGCCGAGTCAGATATCCTGCAGCAGTTTGACAAAATCTGTACTGATCCCAACCCACAAGGCAGACCTGATACAGAATTGGTCTCTGAACTTGAGCACCCAAGCACAGCATTGGGGTTTCAGTCTTTAGCAACTTCGACCAACCGAGTACAGCGGAACATGAGCAGAGATCAGCATTCCAGGTGTCGTTTGACGCTGCTCATGACAGTACATCAGATAGGCCTGTCGATTCAGAGTCATATGACTCTGATGAAGCTCCAACCTTGGACTTACTAGTGACCAGTCTAAGATTTTGGGCCTCTTCATTTTCAGTCTCACTAGCAGCACTGACTGCACTTTTAAGCATTCTGCGAGTGTTTCACCCAGAATTGCCAAAAGATGCTAGAACAATTCTTAGAACCCAAAGTGAAATCAAAACTAACAACATGGAAGGTGGACAGTATTACCATTTTGGCATTGCCACAGGGGTGATTTCGAGGTTGAAATCGTTGAAGTTACCCAAGCTAACCACAATTAAGCTACAGTTCAGCATAGATGGGTTGCCACTATTTAAAAGCAGCAGGAAACAGTTCTGGCCCATACTAGCAACTGTTGATGTTGACCGCAAAAAATCACCATTCCTTGTTGGCCTTTTCTGTCGGGATACGAAGCCTAAGTGCGTCTCTGAATACCTTGGCCCATTTATTGAGGACCTTAAGGTTATTCTTGAACGTGGCATTGTTTTCAATGGGCAGCAGATAGTGGCAAAAGTTTGTTCTTTTATCTGCGATGCCCCAGCTAGAGCCTTCATCAAAAATGTAAAAAGCCACAACAGCTATTCAGGCTGCGACAAATGCATCCAAGTAGATGAATGGCATAAAAAAATGACGTACCCAGACAACAATTGTAGGCTGAGGACAGATGAAGGATTTAATGCAATGACTGATGAGGAGCATCATTTAAATCGCACCCTGTCACCCCTAGCTAGCGTCGTCAAAATGGTTGCAATGTTTCCTCTCGACTACATGCATTTATGCTGCCTTGGGGTTATGAGAAAATTGATCTACTGCTGGATGAGAGGCAAATCACTGACTAGGTTACCCAGTAGATCAATTCTAGAGCTTTCTGAAAAACTCAAGGAACTCAGACCTTACATTCCCTCGGAGTTCAGCAGAAAACCAAGAGACCTCTCAGAAATTGATAGATGGAAGGCAACAGAGCTAAGATTTTTCCTCTTTTATGCTGGCCCAGTTGTCCTGAGGGATACAGTTGCGTGTGAAGTATATGAAAATTTCATGCTATTTTCTGTGGCCATGCATTTGCTCTTGTCACCTGGCACATCGGAGGACATGGTTGACTGTGCCCAGGGACTGCTGACGTCATTTGTGTCTCACTTTGGGCAATTGTATGGGAGAGGGGAGATCACCTACAATGTTCATCAGCTGACACATTTGGCGTCAGAATACAGACAGTTTGGTCCCTTGGAGAATATATCTGCCTTTCCATACGAGAATTATTTAGCCCAACTGAAACGTCTGTTGCGTAAGCCTCACTTGCCTCTGCAGCAAGTGATAAAGAGGCTATCCGAATCACCTTTAGCGGGAGACAGTATCAATGAAGGCCCAAAATTCTTACATCAGCACTACGATGGTCCTATGATTTCTTGGCTAAGCTATGGAGAGCAATTCCGTAAGATTGTCACAGACAAGTATATCATATCGTCCAAGTCTGGAGACAATTGTTTTGAAATTGCTGATCACATTGTACTAATCGAGAACATTGTCAGACTCTCTGAGGGCACGTACATCATTTTCAGAAAGTTTTACAAAAAAGAAGCATTTGGCCAGTATCCCTTTCCCTTACATAACATTGGAATTCATAAAGTGTGGAAGTTGAGCGACAAAGTCAGTGTATGGAATATCAGAAGTATTGGCAAAAAATACATACTTTACAATGAAAATACACACTTCATCGCCTTCCCCATGATACATACAAATTAAAAAGGCCCCAAATGTCCAAATCAGTTCAAAATAAATAAATAGATAAATACATAAATAGATAAATACATAAATAGATAGTTAGCTAAATAAATAAACATTTAAATACCATCAGTTCATAGAATCAGTTCATAGAATCAGTTCATTCAATCAGTTCACACAATCAGTTAATCTTTCTTTTTCTTATTTGTAGGCCTCATACCCCTCACTCACAATATGCCAGCGTGGTGTGTCATTAAATTTATGAGTGGCGAAATAGAAGTGATCTCTGACCATTGGCTGGACAAGGACACAGTGTTTTGGCCCCCCTATCCTCCCAAGGATTCACTGAAGATTAAGGCAGCCGTCCTTAACAGAGAGGTGCCTGGACCGACATGGCTGACCTTCCCTTCTGTTCGCCATCTGGTAACTCGTGGTGGGTGTTCATAAGTTTGCCTTTGACACATAACTGTCTGACAATGTTTCTCCTGACCCCTGACTGTACTTTGCCGTTATGGTTTGCAGACACTCATGCTGAGGCAGAGAGAAGCGCGGCCAGATATGTCAACGAGGAATGTGACACCTCTGACATCCAGTCAGAAGCTGAGATGCCCCTGAAAAGACCAAGAATGTAAGTAATGTTTAATTTCCAGCTCAAGGTCAACACAAAATTCTGTGGGAAATCATTATTTTGTACTGATAAAATCATTCTTTTGTAGTGATAAAAACACAATTGCCATTGTTATCATCTATTACTGATACTGTGGGTAGTCGGACTCTGTTAGAATTCCTGATCCTGAAAATTAGAAGTTTCTGTAATGTAAAGGACTATGTTACCACCTGCTCGCCATTTCTGTCTGTCGCACCTCCTGCAGTACTCATGGGTCAGCGGTAAGGTCATCAGCCAGAAACGTATCTAATGTACAATAGAATCCTGTTAACCAACATTACAGTTCAAAGAATGGACTAATATTCCTCAGGAAAACTCCAAGAACTGGTGTCTGGACATCCACAACATTAGCTATTGATCTATTCTTTAGTTTAAATCCAAAATTACAAGATGGAGTTGATTGGTGTTTCAGATGCAACTATACTTTAACACATGTTTTTAATTAGCTACAATTAAATTGCTCCCTTGTTTACTTTTAGAGCCAATCCAAAGTATGAGGCAGAGTACCAAGGTCAACACAGGTTCTCCCAAGCCCCCAAAATTTTATTTCCAGGTAAGCCACATTGTGTGTTTGTGTGTGTGTCACAAAGGTATTGGCACATCTGTTCACCTGTGCATCTGTGCTATGAAAGAGGACTGATTAGGGACCTTACTGACAAACATTTATGTATTCTACTTGTACTAACAACATTCTTTCTTTAAGCAATTATTTGTATTAAAATGTATGCATTTACTTGTATTAACAACAATCCTTCCATAAGTGATGGCATTTCTAATGTATGTCAATTAGCACGTAATTGATGAGATAATGCATCATTTACATATTAAAACATGAATTTTCAGAGACCTTGTAATAACAAAAAAATATTGTCTCATAGTGAATAGGCTAATCATCCTGGGAAGTTTCATGGATATATCATGAAGTTCAATGTTCTAATACATGCGGCAATGGGTTACCTATGGAGGACTGTGTACATTTGCTAATTACCAGCCCGCCATCTTGACAAAAGTGTAGCAGCGCTATCAAGCATGGGTAATTACGGGCACGCCTTTCGTTATTACCGGGACAGCTGAATGGCACATGAAGCGAATCTTATAAGCAAGTACATACTACTGGCTTGTTCTTACATTAGAAAGGATATGAACACTTGCTAAATTACTGCTCACGGGTAACTAGAAACCGTGTGAAATTATATTTGTCCAATAGCAACATAAGCTAGTTCACCACGTGGCCATGCAACATTGCTACAAATTGCTAAATCGTGACACTATCACTCCAGTATAGAACTACTTAAAGTCATTTTTAGAAAAAAGAAAGAAAGAAAGATCAAATTTCTACTCACCATTTCATATGTTCAGCAGGAGAGGAGTAAATTCAGGGTTGCCGCGGGGTCTTAAAAAGTCTCAAATTTGACTGTCTCAATGGCCTTAAAGTCTTAAATACGTCCATATTTTGCACATAGGTCTTAGTTAGGTCTTAAATTAGGTCTTTACTACGGAAGCGTATTGCATTCACTGGATTAAAAAATATATACATCTTATCTCGTAATTAGGAGATCAGGATCTCGTAGTATATGAATCTTGGACTACTTATGGAAAATACGTTTTTAACACAGTAAAACTACTTCATATTGTGCATGCAAGTAGTCTAGGAAGTACTAAGTCCAGCAGTTTATGAATCTTGAACTACTTATGGAAACAGTGTTTTTGTTGTTGTTGTTCTTGATGTTTCTTGCGTCGTCCTTTACTTTGAAATCCAGGATACCTTCGTGATACTTTCAGTTTATTACCAGGGAGTATTTACTGTAAAAGTATAATGATAAGGTGTCTATTTTATTTATTTTTTTATCCAGTGAATGCAATGCGCTTCCGTACTTTACCGCTTCCGTCGTCGCCTTTTTTGTTTTTGTGTCGCTGAGATTCTCAGTCAGCTCCATGCGCTGTTCTTCTGTCTGAAGTATGCAGGAACCTAAGTGGCATTTTACCTACAGCCCGGTCGGAATTTATCGCCGCACACTTCACCAGTTCAGGAAAGACTTCGACTGTGGAATCTTCTACAACTATGTTAAAGTGTTTATTCAACAAGTGTTGGCTTGAACATCCAGAATTCAGTTGGTTAAAAGCAGTAAAATAATGAATCTGAAGTGCAGTGTACGCTCTGCAAGACGACCCTCAGCGTGGGCACACTCGGTGTGAAAGCGCTGGTGTCACACACAAAATCGTAAAAACACTGGTTAGCTATGCACTCCGCTCCGTCATTCCCTATTTTCATGTTTTGCTGGCAGTTCTGGCATGAGACTGGCTATTATTATGTCCGTTCAGGACGAACTAATCTGTGTTCATTTGGTAATGCGTCGCTGCATGTTTAGTATGCAGCTGTTTTTATCTGTAAGCCTATAGTGAAAATGACAAAGAAATGAGCAGATTCGGCGTGCTCACTCAGAAAGTCTGGCTGAGGATGGCTGTGAGCCGATGCTTATGCAAGTAGCCTCCTGTGGTGATGTCATCACAGGAGCAGAGTCAAAATCTCGTGCTTTAGGAACGCGCACTATTGTGCGCTATTCCTGTTCGGAAAAAGAGCAAAAGCGAAAAAAATAAGCCACTTTCAAACTCCAGCTTTTCAGGCAAGCTTCAACACCAATATGCATGATTTAACGAGAGAAATTGCGTTTTCCGGGTGATGAGGAAAGTTAAAGGCAGAAAGAGCTTAAAAAGGTGAAAAAAGGCTTAAAGGTGAAAAGTTAAAGGCAGAAAGAGCTTAAAGAGGTGAAAAAAGGCTTAAAGGTGAAAAGTTAAAGGCAGAAAGAGCTTAAAGTGGCTGCAGACATGCTGCAGCAGGACCAGGGACAGAGACGAAAATGTCTCCCATAAGGAATGAATGGGAAAAAGCCTCCCAAACTCCTGCGATTTCTGAAAAAACTGTGAGGGTTATCCTCAAACTATTTGTGTGGTGAGTTACAGGAGGAGTTGCTGAACGCGGTCATGTCGTTTTTATATCTGGAGAGTGCAAAATGAGGGCGGGAGAGCGAGAGACAAATCAGGTACCGTCTGCTTATTTCCGGAAAATTCAGCTCAAAATTAACATTGCGGCTTATGGGACAGCAGTGAGAGTTGCTGTCACTCTCGGGCTTCTAGATCCAAAACCGTAAATCCCACATCTGAAATGAGACCATCAGCTGAAAGCCCACAAGATTTCCTACATTTCTATTTGTATATTGTCCATGTTGAGTAAAAGGTTTGGAGTCGAAATCAAGCCGAAGAGAGTTTTTTTCCCGTTTTCGGGGCTGCTCTGCCTCTGGGGTGCGGCAGTTGGTGATGTCACTCACTCTAGCCGACGCAATACACACCCATTATAAACGCAGAAGACGGGCTAAAAATCGCTCAAACTAAAACTGCGATTATTTCAAAACCGTACAAGATTTTTTAAAACTGAATACAGGTCCAATAGTTCAAAATCTGCTGAGTGCTTTAAAGTTTGAATGGTGTCTCTCGCTCAATGTGTGAGGAGCAAAAAGAGGTTGAAAGGCGATGAGTTTTGAAGAGGATTTGAAGCTTTTCTCATTTGCAACAATGTTAATTTTTTTTTTGGAAAAAGCTGAATTTCTGAAAAAGTTGAAAAGTTGGAAAGCTGAAAAGCAGAGAGTTGAAAGAGCTGAAAAAGCTGAACATTTTAACATTTGAATGGTTTGAATAGCTGAACGTATGCTGAAGTTATAGCAGAATGAAATTTGAAAAAATCCCCATAAGGATGAATGGGAAAAATTTTGCATTAAAAACTTAATATTTCCAAAAGTATGAAAGATAGAAAAGCCAAAAGTAATAGCCAGCATGTCCTTAATGCACATTTTGATAGTTGAATGGTTTCTATAGCACAAAGTTTGAGGGAGAAGAAGAGGTTGAAAGTCGAGGAGTTTTGAAGATTTTCCCATTTGCGGCAATGTTAAATTGTTTTTTTGAAAAAGCTGAATTGCTGAAAAAGTTGAAAAGTTGAAAAGGAGAAGGTTGAAAGAGCTGAAAAAACTGAACATTTTAATATTTGAATGGTTTGAATAGCTGAAAGTATGCTGAAGTTATAGCAGAATGAAATTTGAAAAATGGTTTCAATGGTTGAAGATGGACAAAAAGTGTACGGTAGAAGAATAATAACTGGACAATTCCCCGCTGGGGAATCGCGAGAGTGGGCTGTGCGCTTTGCCCGTGACGAACAAAAGCTACAAAAGCTAAAGCAAAAGTTGAATCCCACGTTAATAACTTGGACTTTGACCTAGACACACCATTCAAACTTTAAAATGTAGATAAAAGTATGTCAGAGATGTTGATGTTTGTAATCTTTCTTCCGATCTTTTCACCCGTTCTCATTCACTTTGTGTGTGTGAGTTTGTGTGCATGTGAGTGTGAGTGTGTGTGTGTGTCTCTCTGTCTCTCTGTCTCTGTGTGTCTGCGATTTTTTGACCTAGTCCCATTCATTCCTTGTGGGAAAGTTTACGCACGTTTACTTACGTCGCGAAAACATGAGCATTCTAGAGAACTGATTAATAATCTGTGTGTGTCCATCTGTGTGTGTGTATTTGTGTGTCTGCAACTTTTTTGACCTCATCCCATTCATGCCTTATGGGAAAGTTTATGACGGTTTTTCGCGACGTAAGTCGCGAAAACATGAACGTTCTAGAAAACCGATTAATAATCTGTGTGTGTGTGTGTATTTGTGTGTCTGCAACTTTTTTGACCTCGTCCCATTCATTCCTCATGGGAAAGTTTATGAAGGTGTGTGTGTGCATGTGTGTCTGTCTGTGTGTCTGTCTGTGTGTCACTCTCTCTGTTGGCCCAGCTGATCTCGGTTGCTAGATGACGGTTGGTGAGGGCCCGTAGCAACGGCCGTCCCAGGCTGATTTGAGAGCGATTTCTGCCTCAAATCTAGAACGTCAAACTAGTGCTATTTAGTCAAAATCATACATGATATCGGCAAAATTTTTTCACGATCGAGCCAGAAAGGTCTTAAAGAAGACACTCATGAAGTTTCATGGTCCTAGCTTCAGAAATGTGGAAATAAGAGCGAGATAAAAAGGGTGCAGTTTTGAAAAACCCTGCTCCCGATTTACATTGGAGTGAATGGGACTGTTGAGAGCTACTCTTGTCGGTTGGAGGCCAATATTTCAAAAACCGTAAATCCTAACGATAAAGTAGACACATTGGGAGAAAGAAGACAGGTGTGGCTACAACTTTGGAAAATATCACTGTTTTTGAGTGAAATTTGTGGCTAGGAGCATGATGTAAAGAGAAAATATCTGAGGAAATCTCTCACTCTGTCAGTTGGCTCCCTCACTCTGCTGCACGAACATTACGCCATACACACTCATTGAAAACCCTGAATTTTTCCAAAATCACTCACCATCATTAAGGGGTCAGAGTTCAAAAACTATACATCGTAGGAAAAAAGTTCAAATACAACTCAAATAGAAAAGACTTGTGCCTACATTTTAAAATTTGAATGGTGTTTCTAGGTGAATGTGTGCCAGAGCAGGAGATGTTTGAAAAACATCGCAGATTTGCGACTTTTTTGACCTTGTCCCATTCATTCCTTATGGGAAATTTATCGCAGTTTTTCGCGACTTACGTCGCGAAAAATTAATATTCTGAAGAGAAAAGTAATAGCACACCGAGTCCGATCGAGCCGCACGTTTTGATATATAATTTGTTTATGTGCGCTCAACGGTGCGGGCCGTGAAAAGTGCCAAAAACGGAAGGAGGATGAATAATAACATAACACTAGACAATTCCCCATCAGGGAATCGCGAGAGTGGGCTGTGCGCTTTGTGCCCCGTGATGAAAAAAACCTTCGAAAACTAAAGCAAAAGTTGAATCCCACGTTGATAAGTTGGACTTTTATCTACATTTTAAAGTTTGAACGGTGTGTCCCGGTCACAGTATGCCAGAGAGGTCGATGTTTGAAATCTTTCTTTCGATCTTTTCACCAGGTGTCATTCATTTTGTGTGTGTGTGTTTGTGTGCATGTGAGTGTGTGTGTGTGTGTCTTTCTGTCTCTCTGTGTCTTTGTGTCTGCGATTTTTTGACCTAGTCCCATTCATTCAGTAGGTGAAAGTGTTTAGGCGATGTTCTAGAAAACTATTTAATAAGCAGTGTGTGTCCGTCTGTGTGTGTGTGTGTGTATGTGTGTGTAGTTGTGCATCACTCATTCATTCATTCCTCATGGGAAAGTTAATAAAGGTTTTCGCGACTTATGAGTGTTCTCTTTCTGTGTGTGTGTGTGTGTGTGTGTGTGTTTGTGTGCATGTGAGTGTGTGTGTTTGTGTTTGTGTTTGTGTGTGTGTGTGTGTGTGTGTGTGTGTGTGTGTCTCTCTCTGTCTGTGTGTCTGCGATTTTTTGACCTAGTCCCATTCACCCTCACGTCACGAAAACATGAATGTTCTAGAAAACTGATTAATAAACTGTGTGTGTCGGTCTATGTGTGTGTGTGTGTGTGTGTGTGTGTGTGTGTGTGTGTGTGGTTGTGTGTCATTCATTCATTCATTCCTCATGGGAAAGTTTATGAAGGTTTTGGCGACTTACGTCGCGAAAACATGAATATTTTCTGTCTGTCTGTGTTTGTGTGTGTGCGTGGCTGCATGTGTTTGTGTGCATGTGTGTCTGCCTGTCAGTCACTCTCTCTGTGGGCCCAGCTGATCTCGGTTGCTAGGTGACAGTTGGTGAGCGCTCGTAGCAACGGCCGGTCCCAGGCAGATTTGAGACTAATTTCTGCCTCAAATCCAGGACGTCAAACTGATGCTACTGACTCAAAATCATACATGATATCGGCAATTTTTTTTCACGATCGAGCCAGAAAGGCCTTAAGGAAGACACTCATGAAGTTTCGTGGTCCTAGCTTCAGAAATGTGGAAATACAAGCGAGTTTAAAAAAGCTGCAGTTTGGAAAATCCTCTTCCCGATTTACATTGGAGTAGATACGACTGTTGAGAGCTACTCTTGTCGGTTAGGGACAGTTAATTCAAAAAGCGTAAATCCTACCGATAAAGTAGAAACATTGAGAGAAAGAAGACACCTGTGGCTACAACTTTGGAAAATATTAATTTTTTTGAGTGACATTTGTGGCCGGGAGCATGATGTAAACAGAAAATAGCAGAGGAAATTTTTGAGTTTCTGTCACTCTGTCAGTTGGCTCTCTCACTCTGCTGCATGAAAATTCCGCCATACACACCCATTGAAAACCCTGAATCTTTACAAAATCACTCACCGTCGTTAAGGGGTCGGAGTTCAAAAACTCTACATCGTAGGAAAAAAGTTCAAATACAACTCAAATAGACAAGACTTGTGCCTACAGTTTAAAGTTTGAATGGTGTTTCTAGGTGAACGTATGACAGAGCAGGAGATGTTTGAAAAACGTCGCAGATTTGCGACTTTTTTGACCTTGTCCCATTCATTCCTTATGGGAAATTTTGCGCAGTTTTTCGCGACTTACGTCGCGAAAAATTGATATTATGGAAAGCTGAATAATAGCACACCCGGTCAGATCGAGCCGCACGTTTTGATATATTTTTTGTTTGTGTGCGCTCAACGGTACGGGACAAGTTAGCGACAGAAAAACCTAGGAGGGGGAATAAGAAGACGCGCGGTGAATATCAATATCAAGGATTTTTTTTCTCATTTAGGTCTTCATTTGAGGAACTGTGAAACTGTAAAATGTCCTTTTCAAGACTGTTCTTTTAAGTCAAATGTTGTATCTACTTTTAAGGCACACAGGAGCAAAGTTCACCGTTTATGTAGTGTTGACAGCTTAAGAGGAGAGTTAACCACAAGGGTCAGTCTGTCACATGTAGGTCAACCCGAAATTGAAGAGACAACTGAACCATGTTCAAATGATCTTAGTGTGTCATATGGTAGTGATGTTGACGAAGAAATAGATGAGTCTTTTGAACGCAGATTTGGATCACTATTTCTTCGTATGAAAACAATTTTACATGTGTCCAAATCGGCTGTGCAGGACATTGTAGAAGAACTGGGCCAGATTGGTACAGAATCCAAAGAGGCTTTTAAAAAGGCTATTGAGGACATACTAAAAAAATCACAATTGCAGCACAGACTGCAGTATTGTCACTGCAATAACTGACATTTACAAAAAATTAAATCCCATTTATTTGCTGACAGCGGATGGCTATCTCAGCACTACTTATAAAAGAAATTCATATTTCAAAACACATTATTCTGTTGTAGAAACTGTTGAATACTTTCTCAATCCTGCACTTAAAAGAAACTTCATTTATGTTCCTGTCCTAAAAGTCTTAAATGAGCTTCTTGGTCGCAGTGAAGTCCTAGACAAAGTCCTGCATGCTGAACCAGCACCACAGTTAGGCCATTACAAATCGTATAAAGATTGTCTTTACTTCAAAGAAAACCCACTGCTTAACACAGAAGAACAGCATCTGGCACTTGGCTTGTATTTAGATGAATTCGAAATTTGCAACCCACTAGAGACCTCTCGGAAGAAACATAAAGTTTGTGGTGTTTACTGGGTTATTGTAAATCTTCCGAACAAATTTCGTGCAACACTTTCTTCCATATATCTAGCAGTCTTGTGTAACAGTGGTGATCTGCGCACATATGGCTATGAGCCTATTCTAGATCCATTAATAAGAGATCTACAGGTTCTTGAGCAGCAGGGATTATATATAGAGAAGTTGGGCAACAGCATTAAAGGGACTGTACTTTATGTGTCTGCTGACAATTAAGGTGCCCACTCAGGGGCGCCGCTAGGGATTTTGGGCCCCATGAAAAGAATCTTTACAGGGCCCCCAACACAGCGGTGAATTTTTTTTATGCTATTTTACATACAATTATGCATTTTAATGGTATTTTTGACTATCATTACCATATTTGTGAAAAAGGAACAACATGACAGTTGACATGTACAGTAGGGGAAGAACTGAGCACTCTGAATACAATGGAATTCATTTTGATTCATTTATTTGCTGCAACACTGATTCTTAAATTGGAAATAAACTCTTCCATGAAAAAAAAGCAATTATAATCAGTGGAGAGAAAAAAATCTCAGCAAAAACAAAAACACCATCAGAATACAAAATGGCCATATATGATTTCTCATCATTTAAGTAGAACTTAATACATAAAAAGAATGGCAAATTATTATTATTATTATTATTATTATTTCAACACACACAGCTGCTCACCTCCTTCCTCATGTGGGGGCACTGGGGCTGGTTCAGGGGGATGGGGAGTTGGGGGCTGACAGACAGCTGCTGCTGCTGCAGCTGCTGGTGCACTTGACTCAGTTCAGAATGAGGTATCATTTTGACAGAGGGGAGATCGACTATTATTGAATAAGAACAGCTTGATAAATGTTTGACTGGATTCATTATTTAACTAATATAGCAGTAAAATGTAAAAATCCAGAGTTTTCTTGAGCTAGCATGGTGAGAAAAGTGCGCTAGCTTACAGACCACAGACAGGGACAAAGTTAATATTCCATAACTTTCCACCACAACTAACAAACCCACCTTTTTTTTGGAAATACTGGGTGACATATTGTCGACCCTTCAACTCCTTCTCCTCTCTTAATTTCTTTTCCTTCCTTTTTTGGCTGCTTGATTTTTGAGGCATACTGCCGTCTCCTCCGCTTTGCCCGCTGTGGCGCTGTGTGACACCGCCAGTGGGCTACCTGCAGCTGATCCAGTGGACTGAACCATTTTACGTAAATAGGGGGGGGGGAAGGGTTGTTGTTTCCAAAACTAATAAAGTTATTGTTAGCAGGACATGGAAAATAAAACATTTGTGATTATATGTTAGTTAATAACTTAGTGTCATTATATTTTCTGTGATATAATTCCATCATCATTAGGGGCCTCTCTGGGCCCCCCTCAATCATGGGCCCCTAGAATCCGTCTCCTTTACCCCCCCTTTACGGCGCCCCAGTGCCCACTCAATAGCGGGTTTTCAAGAGAGTTTTATTGTTGATAAACCCTGCCGATTTTGCCTCGCAAGCCGTAAGGACATACAAACTTTTGAGGTGAGACAAGGGGTTTTCCCCCTGAGAACAGTACAGGAGCACAATAGAACTGTTGAACATGTTTAAAGAACAGAACCACTGCAGGCCATAGATGGTGTAAAGGGTGAATGTGTTCTTAATAGACTTGAGTATTTTGAGACGATCAAAGGCTTTCCTCCTGACCTCCTTCACGATTTGTTTGAAGGTATCATACCAGTAGAACTTAGTTTGTGTTTTAGGTCATTCATTTCTAAGAAATACATTAACTTAGAAGAACTTAATTTTGCAATTAAGTCATTTCCATACAAATTTGGTCACAAAACAAATAAACCACAACAGACTATACAGTTGAAATGGTCATTTGTGGGCAATAGCCATGAAAACTGGACGTTGTTAAGACTTTTGCCTTTGATAATTGGACACAAGATTCCAGAGAATGACAGGACTTGGGATATCCTTATGCTTTTGAAAGACATTGTTGAGATCCTCGCATCTCCATGTTTCACTGAACAGACTTTGTCCTACCTGGACTCAAAAATATCCGAACACAGGAAGTTGCTCAGAGAAGAATTTCCCGACGTGAGACTTCGTCCTAAACATCACTACATCGAACACTATTCACACCTCATCCGTTCTTTTGGACCAGTGATTGACTTCTGGACAATTCGTTTTGAAGCCAAACATAGCATCTTTAAAAAAACTGTACGAGATGCACACAATTGTAAGAACATTCTGTTGACTTTGGCAAGCCACCATCAGTAAACTCTAGCATACCTTCTTGATATGCCATCAGTATTCAAGCCAACTCTTGAGGTTGGACATTTAGCTGTATTCCCCATTGAGAGTCTTGATCAGCATTTGAAAGTGGCTATTCAGACCAAATACCTGGGGCTTGATAGTGTATATGTTGCAACTAAAGTATTCATTTATGGCGCAGAGTATAAAAGAGGGATGTTTATTTCCAAGGGACACACAGGTTGTTTGCCTGACTTTAGCCAAATAGTAAAAATTGTACTCATCTACAATAAGGCAGTGTTTGTTGTTCAGCCTTACTCTGCGTGGTTCTTGGAACATATGAGGTGCTATGAACTTGTCAGAAACCCAGCAGCAGCACTTCAGCTGGTCGAGACTCAAGAAATGAATGGACATCATCCTCTCTCTGGATACACTGTTGGTGGACGTCTCTGTGTTGTACCGAGGACTTTTTTGCTACAGCAAAGGTACTGCTACTAATCACTGCATCAGGGCTCCAGACTACCATTTTTACAAGGTACACAGTGGCCCCAAATTAAAAAATTTCCTTTTCATTCATGATGCCTGTCAGCTGTAATGACAGATTACTGATTCTTTGACTTGACCTTTCTATATTTCACTAGTGTTAAACAAAAAATGCACTCATGTGCAAGTAGATGAAAATTTTACTTGTCTCAAATTTCAGGGGCAAAATGTCCCCATTCAGGGGCAGTCTGGAGCCCTGTACACATTGGGTTTATGGCCATTTAAACATTTCTGTCATATTTCACTTTCCAGGTGTGTTTTCAGCTTTTTTTTGCAGGTTCTGGGGGACATTTGCAAAATAACTAACCTACTCTTAATTGCAGATCCTGATGACTATCTCAAATCATCACAACGGTCTAATTTTGTACAGGGTATATCCAGTCGTCTGTCATTTAGTATCATTGTGTGATGGATTCCACATGCATATGTTTCTTTGGATGTCTCAAGTTTGTGTCTTTGTTTTATGATCTTTGTGTCCTCGTTTAGCATGTTCTTTCTTTGTTCTTTTCCCAGCTGCTGTTCACAGTGAAGATGTTGTTGCGGGTCATAGTCGCTGCAGATGATATCAGACGTCTTGACCTCATGAATGCTCCTGCAACTGTTGATGAACTACAAAATGTGCTGGCAAGAGAGCTTGGAATCCAAGGAGCCTTTGTCATTCAGTATCAAGATCCTGAGTTTGGATTTGAACTTTGTAACCTGACCAACATTAGTCTTCTTCCCCCAGAGAAAGCGACACTACAGCTTAAGTTCAGAAATGCCTCCATTCCAGCTGAGGATCCTTCAGATAATCCTGCTAATGCCCCTGCTGGTGATTCTGCAACCATGTGTTCATCATCTCTGTCAAACAGATCTGGATCTTGGCCAGCAGAATTTATTACACCTTCGTTCAGACATGATATTGCCCTCAAACTTGAAGCTGCAGATAAGAAGTGTGAAGAAGATGGTTCCCTGATGATTGTGACCAAGGACATCAAGGCTGATGTCTTGGAAAAACTTGCTTCTAAGATCTACAGCTACACTGCATATCCCACTTGCTCTCAATTTCAAGCAGTTGCACAGGCATTAGTGGAAAGGCATCCTTTCCTGAAGGAGCCAGGGTCAGCTCATGGCTACTATGGATGGACCATAAGCCTGAAGTTTAAGATGGGGAACTTCAGACAGAGACTTCGCATTGCAGGGTGTACTGAGCGTTCTGTGAACAGTGATAAAAATACACAAGATATGGGAGGAAAAAAGCGTAAAATGAAAAAACCAAGGCGATCTGAAACCAACTTTCTTCCAATATTGCCGAGGGGAATGACAGCATCAAGTCAAGAAAAGGAGAGGGACTTCATGCAGAGTGAGGTCATGAAGAGACGTCCTGATTGGGCATTGACTGACAACGCCATGACAGCCACATTTTCTATGAGGAGGAAAGAAATCGTGGAGGAAGAGCCACCGGTATCACAAATCAAAACAGGATGGCCAGCACTCTTCACAGAGAGACAAGTAAGTAATGTATATTAAGATCCCATGAGCATGTCATTACATTGTATTGGTGATTAAAGTGTTGCTTCTACCTGTTTGTTTTTGTCTTTGAGATTGCATATGAGTTTACCAGACTGGTCTCCGTTGACCTCAAGAGGGCCTTCTTTGATGGCCTAGACCAGCACATGCCCCGTCTCCTTGAGCTGTACGCAGATCGGAAGTCTAAGGCTGACCGGAAGCTTCGGCAGTTGATGGATAGTCTGTCGAGGAATGTAAGTGTAACAACTTGTAATTGAATTACTTACACTTGTCCACACATCTTGCTTCTACCTCAGCATTGCTTGTGCCTTGCTGAATGACAGGAGTTCACATAGCTGCAGCTCGCATGCCTGTCTGCTGCTTCACAGCTTCTGCCAGCCCCTTTTCTACAGTTTTTCCTTCAGAATGCCCATTAATAGTATATTATATTTCTTTTTTTGTGAATTTCATTTATAGAATTATGTTCAGAGAGAAAGCTTG
Organism: Diplodus puntazzo; assembly: GCA_963678695.2. NCBI lineage: Eukaryota > Metazoa > Chordata > Actinopteri > Spariformes > Sparidae > Diplodus > Diplodus puntazzo. The sequence goes on from OZ023174.1 coordinate 28,955,688, forward strand.
AGCAGAAGGAATGGGTGAGAGAGGGAGTGAAAGGGAGACAGGCAGAGAGAGAAAGGGGGAGGGAATGTGGTGTGCATTGGACTGCATTATCTTAAATTGTTCCAAATATTTTGCCCCATGTAGCTATGTCAATAGTAGGAACATCAAATAATATAATGCACCCTGGGGGTGGTTTGTTTCCGTGAAGTACCTTTAAACTGTTTGACACACACAATATATGGTTATGTTATAGACTGGGCTGTAACTTCAGAATCATGTGACCCTGTAGCCATTTTTGAGGAAAAGTGGGCAACCAGCGTTTTTTGAAAGTTAAAGGTGTCCCAAACAAGAATCCACCGGTTGCCCTTCAAATAAGGCCCCTGGTTTTCTATATTTCCTCCTCCAAGTTAACCCCCCTCCCCATGGTAAATTGGATGTTAGATGTATTTTTCTTCCACAAATTCCGCTTAAATTATTTTCTTTGTTTAAACCCTGTGGTACCTAGGAACACCAGAGACACAAAATACAAATACTGCAATATTGACTTGCCTATGGAGTTTCAGAAAAAGTATAACATCATAATACAAAATGTATAACATCACGATATTATTACAATCTGGGGGATTTCTATGAGCAGGGAGTTACTGCAGACAAGAGGCCAACACGCATGCTGACAGCTTTCAATACTTTGTTGGTATCATCTACTCTGGTAAGGTAACTAACTCTTATTTTTGATTTGATTAATATGTTTATGTAAATCAATGAAGTTATTTGAAATCAGTGAATTCCATAGATTAAAGATAGCTAGCTAGATTATCCATAGATTTTAGCTATTTTCTACTTGCTAGCTAGCTATTGTTAATTCTTGGAATTCATTGATTTCATTACCAGGCTATAGCTTACTTATCGCCTACCTAACCCAAGTTCATTCAACTTTATTTATCTTCATTAAATGACCTTTGTGTTTATTGTTTAAAATATAAGTCAATGATGTAATGCTTCAGTCTTTTTTCACCTTTTTAACCTCTTTCAGCCCTCTTAGTCTACAGCTTTTTAGTGCACTGCTTAAATGAATGCACTCGGTGCCGCTCCTTTTGCGGTTGAACGCAGGCTTGAAGGAGTAATCACACGCCGAGGAGTCTGTGAGAGGCGAAAGAGGAGAGCCGTGTGTAGGGTAAACTCTGGCCGTGCACGTGATTGAGGTGTGTGGCGTCCAGGTGTAAGGGCAGTCAGAGTCGGAGCGCATCCGTGTTGAAGCAGTTCCCAATTCCTTTGCTGAGCAATGGTCTGGTTGGCTGGAGGGCCTCCAAAAAGTGGCTGAATTCAAAGTGGACCGCTGTATTAAACCCAGGGACTTTGGAGATCCTGTTACAGCACAGCTTCACCACTTTTATGTAAGACTTGAAAAGGATCACAAAGTGCATGTTGCATTTCTCTTGGGAAAAGCCAGAGTTGCTCCTCTGAAGCAGACTACAATTCCTCGATTGGAGCTCATGGCTGCAGTTCTTGCTGTTCGAGTGGATAAAATGCTACAGAAAGAGCTGCAACTTAAGCTGGAGAGGTCAGTCTGGACTGACAGCACAACAGTCCTTAAATACATCTGTAATGAAAACAGGAGATTTCATACCTTTGTGGCAAACAGAACCTCTGTTATCAGGGAAGCAGCGGATGTTGATCAGTGGAGATATGTGGGCACTAAGGAAATCCCAGCAAATGAAGCATCAAGAGGAAGGAGAGCTGAGGATTTCCTGAGTGGCAGGAGATGGATAAATGGACCTCAGTTTCTCTATAGGTCAAAGGAGGAATGGCCTAAACTGGATGTGGATCTTGGTGTGATTCCTGCGGATGACCCAGAGGTCAAGAAGGACTTAATAGTGAACGCTGTTGTCAAGGATGTGGACAATGCCACTGACCACCTCATGTGTTATTTTTCATCTTGGATGAAGTTAAAAACATCTGCAGTGTGGTTTCTGAAGGTCAAGGAAAGTCTGATGTTATTGGGACAGAAGAGAAGGGGGTTTTGTGCTTCTGCAGGCCTTGGATAGAACAATCTCCAGATTCAAGAACAGGAAGTGGAAAGGAAAATTTGTAGCTTTAAGGACACACTCAAAGGACAAAGTCTTACTCCTGAAGATCTTGCTAAGGCGAAGCAGTCAATTATTCAATATGTGCAAAAACACAAGTTCAGAAGCGAAATTGCCTCACTGAAGGATGGCTGCAAAAACATTCCCAAAGACAGTCTACTGTACAAACTGGACCCGGTAATGGATGGTAAAATCCTCCGGGTGGGCGGTCGATTGAGTAAAGCAGCAATGCCAACAGAATCCAAACATCTAGTCATCTTGTCCAAAGACCTGCACATATCCACGCTAATTCTGCGCCATATCCATCAGCAACTGGGGCATACAGAAAGAAATCACATGCTGTCCAGATACCAGCAGCTTCCCATCAGGGTGGTGTTTGGGAGCGTCTGATTCGTTCAGTGAAGAGTGCTCTCACCTCAGTTCTGAAACCAAACCATTTTCTGTGAGGTTGAGGCAATTCTAAATGACAGACCCATTGCAAAGGTCTCAGATGACCCGAATGACGTTGAAGCGCTCACACCAAATCACATTCTAATGTTAAAGGGGAAACCAATCATGCCATCAGAACTTTTTGACCAGAGTGATCTATACGCCAGGAAAAGGTGGAAGCAAATACAGTACATGGCTCAACTCTTTTGGAAAAGGTGGACTTCTGAGTACTTACCTATGCTGCAGGAGAGGCACAAATGGACAAAGCCAAGAAGAAGCCTCACTCCTGGAGACATTGGCCCTCATTTATCAAACAAACGTACGGCAGAAAAACGTGCGTACGACCATTTCCACGCAAACTTCGGCATTTATCAATTTGGACATGAGCGGAAGCTACGATCAGAACTCACGTCAGGTCTGAGCTCGTGTACGCAAATTTGAGTCTGTGGATTTGCAGTGCAGCACAGCGAAATCTGGCTGAGACTGAAAATATTTATTAAACAAACCTCAGCTGTCATTAAGCATAAGCAGTCACATATTTAGAACAGATCAAAACCGATTATTTTTTACGTTTTTACTGATACCACTTTTTTGTAAAATAAAATGTGTAAATAGTCTAACATGACAACTATGTAACGGAATACCGAATAACCCCGCTGGCAAACCTGCTACAGAGCAGGAACGCAGATTCAAAAGTGCGCACACACGCACACGGGTCACTGTGGAGCTGCTTCGGGGTGCTGAAGGGCAGGTGGCTCCGTCTCGGACCAGCAGGGGGAACTCTGCTGTATACCCCAGAGAAAGTGTGCCATATTATTTTGGTCTGTTCAGTTTTGCACAACATTTCATTAGTGAATGGAGCCTCTGATGTGCCGGCGCTGCCGGAATGCCGATCTCCATCTCGGAAAAGTTTCTCGTCTTGCCAGAGTTTTTTCTCTCAGTGGGCGAGGCCTCCGAACCAGGAATATTTAAGGGCGTAACATGTTAATGACGATCGAATTCAGCTGCTGCATTTATCAAGAGCCGATCATTCGTACGCTGGAATTGGTCAGATACGAATGTTTCATAAATCACACGTTTGTCCTTTCGCAAGACCAATTCTGCGCACAGATCTGCACCCGTTTTCACGCAAGATTGATAAATGAGGGCCATTGTCCTTGTTGTGGATGCCAAGAGGATCTTGGACAATGGGCAAAGTTTTGGATGCCAGACCAGATGCAAAGGGCCTAGTTCGCTCGGTGCACCTTAAAACAAGGACCAGCATTCTGGAGAGGCCTGTGACGAAGCTCTGTCTGTTGCTGGAAGCAGCAGTCTCGCATCATGGACTGATCGTCATCTCTTTCTCTCTTTGTCTATCTCTCTTTCTTTATTAATCTTTCTATCTTCTTTCTTTTTATTCATTGTAGGTTCAACTATACCTAGAACTATAGAGGGCTGCTCTGTTCATAGGTCTTATTGTGGAAATAGCTCCTCTCTTGGTAATGTAATGGTAATTATGATATAGGCAAAATTAGGGGCCGGAGTGTTGGAGCTATTTGCTTATTTGTTTGTTATTGATAATGTTCAATTAGTATAGTTTTATTTTGATTCAATTCATGACATTATTTTTCATTACTAGTAATTTGAGGTAAATATTATTATTTTGTCTAGCTTATTTTGTTTTTTGTTTTTGTTTCTGCTTTGTAAATTGGGTAGCACTGGGCACCAGAGATTATATAGGGATGAATGCAGGTGGAGGACCAGAATGCACCTGGGTGGGCACATGGTTTTTTACCAACGCAAGAGAGGCACGCAGGGAACAAAATTTGTTTGTTTTATTGTTTTGCTTGCTTGTTTTTGGAAAAAGAAATCATGAAGAAGAAAATAAGAGCTTTGACTGGACATTATGACTTGCCTGCGTACGATTCACCCCCATGGTGCCAAAGTGGTCCTTTTTTGATTTTGATAAGTTTTAGTTAAGTTTATTTTTTGACAAACGGCCACTACAATCATTACTATTCATATTTCTAATTAGCTACCATGTTCAGTAAATTTTACTGATTAATTAAAAGGATGAAAAATGTCTATCTGGCCTTTGATTATTATTGGATTAGTATTAGTAATAACATCATTGCATCTATACAATTGGTGTAGGTTTTTTTTACGTAATGCTGGTCACAATAACCTCTCACAAAGAAATAGTATGGGTATATCATACATTTCCTGAATCCTCTAAGTCCATTTAGTATTGAGATTGTTGGCTTTTGGGTCCATGATATCCCTTGAGCCCACAGGGATAAAAGAAACTATATAGTTTAGGCGAACATTGTTGGAAAATGTGTGTAATTTATGGTTTAAAAAGGTCATGTGACCTCTGTGTTTGTCAGAAAGATACAACCATGGGCTTAAATGAAAGGCTAGAAGATCCCCTTTACGATGATACCAAACAATCATATATAGAATATTAACAAATAGGAAATTGATAGCCATTTCTAACTTTGGGCGATTAATCAATAATTATGCTAACTAATCAATAATTATGACTAAACGGTAACTTTTACAGCTGGGCAACCGGCAGAAATGGATTCAGCACTAAAAAATCATACAGAAACAATGCATAAAGTGCTTTTCCTCAAAAATGCCTACCATGTTGTTTTCTAACGGACTTTTTCAATTTTCGGTCCTGACTATTATGTCGTTGCTAGGATTCAAACCAGTGCAAGCGAGCAGCAGCCTTACAGGGGCTGCCATACTTCCTGAGAGAGGACCCATCTGATTTTTTGAAGATCTGTGAGGTATGTGCTCTGTCCTGTGCTACAGGTTGTACTAGACTCACACGAGCCATTTTTAGACAGAGCACCAAGTCGCCAATTTGCCCGTCCTTTTGGCGGCTCGGTCCGCGGTTTTAGACAGAGGCCGGCAAATTGGGGGTCTGTTTTGGTCCGCCGATTTTCCGCCTCAACTGCTAACTGTCAGGCCTGGCAAAATGAGGACTCAGATGCAGTCAGAGAACGAGTTCAACAGGCTTTATTTCTGATATACACTTGTATCTTCTTCAGAAGGAGTGATAACCAAAAAGGCTACAAACTCTACCTCGTCTGCTTAGACAGAGGAATAGAACAAGAAAACAAATGAAAGAAACACGGAATGAGAAACAGAAAATCTCTCCAGAAGGAGGAACAAGCAGAAGCAAAATACTACACTGATCTGAGACAGACTAAACTATGAAATGTGACACCAACAGAAAATCACTCTTTAACGAGGAGGACAAATGGCTATACAATTATCTATGCTACACTGAGCTGAGAAACATACAAATAAAAGCGCTCCACCAGGAGGAAAGAACAAAACAAAGGCTATGAAACTATCTAGAAAACAAAAAAGGTTCACACTGACCAAAAAACATTATCAAAATCAAAATCACTCTTCTTCAGAGGCATACAAGGAAACAGAAAAACAAGCGAGGCAATACTTATCAACAAGACTGTGGCAAGGCTGTGAAAGGCTGGAGATTCATGACACGACGAAATACTCTGGTGACATAAAGTTAACATAAACATAAAGTTCACAAGACAAAAACCCAAGACAGGACATTCCTCACCGCGGTGTGACAGTACCCCCCCCCTCTAGGGCCGACTCCTGACGGCCCAGATTGTTCAGGATGGTCCCGGTAGAAGTCGTCGATGAGGGTAGGATCTACAATGTGACGAGACGGGATCCATTGTCTTTCCTCTGGTCCGTATCCTTCCCAGTCAACCAGGAACTGTCTCCCCCGGCCCCGGTTGCGTACTGCCAGAAGCTGCTTGACCTTGTACACTGGCCCTCCATTGATCACCTCCGGAGGTGGGAGAGGTGCGGCAGCTGGAACCATGGAGCTCTCTTTAGCAGGCTTCACCTGGCTGACGTGGAAGGTGGGATGAACGCGGAGGGACCGGGGCAGACGAAGCCGGACCGCTGCGGGTCCGACGAGTCTGGTGATTGGGAATGGTCCAACGAATCGTGGTGCGAGTTTCCTAGAGGGAACTTTAAGATGCAGGTCCTTGGCGGACAGCCACACTCTTTGGCCCGGCTGATAGGCAGGAGCAGGTCGCCTCTTGCGGTCAGCTGTTCTCTTGACACGATCCCCCTGACGAATCAGCACCTGTCGGGCGGCTGCCCAGATGCTGCGGCAGCGGCGGACCATGGCATGGGCAGAGGGAACCGACACCTCCAGCTCATTATCTGGAAACAGAGGTGGTTGATAGCCAAAAGCACAATTAAATGGGGAGAAGCCAGTGGCTGACGTGGGCAACGAATTATGGGCATACTCAACCCAGACCAGGTGTTTACTCCATATAGAGGGGTTCTGTGAGACCACGCACCGGAGGCCGGTTTCCAACTGTTGATTAAGGCGTTCGGTCTGTCCATTGGCTTCCGGGTGATACCCTGAGGTCAGGCTGGCTTTGGCGCCGATGAGCCGACAAAACTCCCTCCAGAACCGTGACACGAACTGGGGCCCCCGGTCTGAAACAATGTCCTTGGGGAACCCGTGGACCCTGAAGACGTTGGTCATCATGACCTCCACCGTTTCTTTGGTGGAGGGTAACTTGGGCAGGGCAATAAATCTGACCATTTTAGAAAAGCGATCAACCACCGTGAGTACGGTGGTGTTGCCTTGGGAGACCGGGAGCCCTGTGACGAAGTCGATGGAGATGTCTGACCACGGTCTGGAGGGGATGGGGAGCGGTTGTAGAAGACCCATGCGGGACCCGGAAGACGTCTTGTTCCGTGCACAGACCGAACATGCCTCCACGTACTCCCGGACCTCCGGCTCCATGGATGGCCACCAGAACCGCCGGGAAATGACGAACATCGTCCTTCTGACTCCCGGGTGACATGAAAGCAGCGAGGTGTGAGCCCAATGGATCACCTGTGGACGTAACTCGGTGGGAACGAATAAACGATTATCTGGACATCCACTAGGTGACGGAGCGCCACCATTAGCTTGCTTTACCTCAGTTTCTATCGGCCAAGTCACCGCTCCAACCACACGGGTCAGTGGAAGGATGGTTTCAGGCTCCTTGGCATCAGGCTCGGGGTCGAATAATCGAGACAGGACGTCCGGTTTGACGTTCCGGGACCCCGGCCTGTAAGAAAGGGAAAAAGAGAAGCGGTTAAAGAACAGAGCCCACCTGGCCTGGCGAGAGTTTAACCTCTTAGCTTTTCTGATATATTCTAGGTTTTTATGATCTGTCCAGACAATGAATGGATGTTCGGTCCCCTCCAGCCAATGCCTCCACTCCTCCAAGGCGAGCTTGACCGCCAACAGCTCCCGATTGCCGACGTCGTAGTTTCTTTCCGCCTTGGACAGCCGCCGTGACAGAAAGGCACAGGGATGCATCTTGCCATCTCGTTCTGAACGTTGTGACAGGACTGCACCTACTCCTTCATTGGAAGCGTCGACCTCCACCACGAACTGGCGCTGGGGATCTGGCATTGTGAGAATGGGAGCCGAGGTGAAACGGTGCTTGAGACTCTGGAATGCCTTCTCCGCCTCTGGAGACCAGTGGAACTGCACCTGTGGGGAGGTAAGAGCATGGAGAGGGGCAGCTATTGCGCTGAAGCCTCTGACGAACCGCCTGTAGAAGTTAGCAAACCCCAGGAATTGCTGAACCTTCTTGCGGCTGTCAGGTGTGGGCCAATCTGCCACAGCGCTAACTTTAGCCGGATCCATCTGCACTCTTCCAGGAGCTACAATGAAGCCCAGGAAGGAGACGGTGTCGGCATGGAACACACTTTTTTCAGCTTTGACATACAGGTCGTTGTCTAACAGTCTTTTTAAAACCTGATTCACGTGATCTTGATGGGTGTCAAGGTCGGGTGAGTAAATCAAGATATCGTCAAGGTAAACGTACACAAAATGGTCAAGGAAGTCTCGTAACACGTCATTGATCATGGCTTGAAAAACCGCGGGGGCATTGGTGAGTCCGAAAGGCATAACTCTGTACTCGTAGTGTCCACTCGGTGTGTTAAATCCAGTCTTCCACTCATCCCCCTCCTTTATGCGAATTAAATGGTAGGCATTTCTGAGATCAAGTTTACTAAACACTTTGGCCTGTTGTAACTGATCAAAGACAGAGGACATGAGAGGGAGAGGGTAACGGTTCTTTATTGTGATTTCATTTAGAGGGCTGTAATCTATGCAGGGTCTTAGGGATCCATCCTTCTTCCCCACAAAGAAAAACCCTGCACCTGCTGGTGAGGATGAGGGTCGAATCAGGCCCGCTTCAAGTGACGCCGTGATGTATTCCCTCATGGCCTCCCTCTCTGGTCCCGAAACAGAGTACAGACGTCCTTTGGGAATGGCGGAACCGGGAATTAGATCGATGGCGCAATCATATGGACGATGAGGTGGTAGAGACAGGGCCTTGGTTTTGCTGAAGACTTTCCTGAGGTGAAGGTAGCAGGGAGGGACCGAGCTCAGGTCCGGGTATTCCGCGTCTGTGGCAGGATCGGCAGAAAACAGGTTAATTTCTGTGACTTTTTCTTTCTGGGTAGCAGAAGTAACACAGTTCTTGGCGCAGTCCGTTCCCCATTTTCTGACCTTACCAGTTCTCCAATCTATGTGTGGGTTGTGCAAAAACAGCCATGGTTGTCCCAAAATCAATGAATGAGAGGATGAGGTGAACAGATAGAAACGAATATTTTCATGATGATGGTCTATGCACATCTGGGTGGGTTCGCTGATGTGAGTAATGGCAAAAAGTTCCTTACCGTTTAGAGAGCTGGCCCTGATGGGTTTGGCTAGCGGCTCAGAATTGAGCCCCAACTTCTTAGCTAGCCCCCAGTCCATCAGGCTCTCGTCGGCCCCCGAGTCAATTAACGCATCCAGATCTGTAGTTGTGTGATGCATTACTGTAACTTTGGTGAGCGTGCGTGGCACACAGCTTGAACCTTTAACATGACTCACCGCCTGGGATTTCTTGGCTGGGCACGATAAGACAAGATGGCCGACCTCTCCGCAGTAGAAACATCGCCCCTCCAGCTGCCGCTTCCTTCGCTCCTCCGGTGTCAGCCGAGCTCTTCCCAGCTGCATGGGCTCCAGCTCTCGATCGGTGCTGGGTTGAGAAGGCGAATCGGGCGGTGAACGAAGTTCCAACGGCCAGCCTGCGGACGATGGGCGCGGAGTCCTCTCTGTCGCTGCGCCACCTCGCTGCCGTCGAAGCTGGGTGAGTCTGTTATCCGTCCGGATAGCCAGCGTGATGAGGGAATCCACGTCGGAAGGTAGGTCCAGAGGGACGAGGAGGTCCTGTATAGGGGCTGCCAGCCCCTTCAGGAACACATCGTATAGGGCCGTGTCGTTCCATCCGCTCTCCACCGCCAGGGTGCGAAATCGAATGGCGTAGTCGCACACGGACCCGCTGCCTTGCTTCAGACTGCTCAATTCCTGTGCTTTCTCTCGGTCGGCAGTGACAGGATCAAAAGTCTTGGTTAGTGCTGTCTGGAATTCTAGGAGAGAATTGCATATGGCTGAGCCGCGGCCCCATTCAGCCGAAGCCCAGGCTTTGGCTCTACCAGTCAAATGAGATATCATAAAAGCAATCTTGGATCGTTCGGTGGGAAAAACATGAGGTGTCAGTTCGAAATGAATTGAGCAGTCATTCAGAAAAATCTTACATAGTCCGGGTTCTCCAGTATACTGGGCTGGAGGAGCCAACTTACAGCCGGGCCAGTTGACAGGCGTGGCCGGAGCTGGTGAAGTATTCGTGGTAGGAGGCGGAGCTGTAGGACCCGGTCGAGGGAATTGCCCCAGTAGGTCTTGGAGCTGGGAGGTTAGCTGGCCCATGTGAGCAGCCATCGCAGTCTGGAACTCCTCTTGGCGGCCGAGACGTGCCTCCTGGGTCCGCAACACCTCCAACACCCGTTCCGCCTCTGCTGAGTCCATTCTGGCCAGAGTATACTGTCAGGCCTGGCAAAATGAGGACTCAGATGCAGTCAGAGAACGAGTTTGACAGGCTTTATTTCTGAAAACACCTTGTATCTTCTTCAGAAGGAGTGATAAAACAATGGGCTATGAACTCTTAACCCTGTCTGCTCAGACAAGGACAAACAAGAAACACACACAAGCACCAAACAGAAATTCGCTCCCGAAGGAGGAAAAACAAAAGGCAAAACTACACTGATCTGTGAAGAGAATAAACTATGAAATATTACATAAACAGAAAATCACTCTTAAGAGGAAAGGACAAAAAAAAGGCTATTCAATTATATATGCTACGCTGAGCTGAGAAACTTACAAATTAAAGCGCTCCACAAGGAGGAAAGAACAAAGAAACAATTGCTAAGAAACTATCTGGAAAACAAGAAGATCACACTGACCAAAAACACTATCAAAATCAAAATCACTCTTCTTCAGAGGCATACAAGGAAACAGAAAAACAAGCGAGGCAATACTTATCAACAAGATTGTGGCAAGGCTGTGAAAGGCTGGAGATTCATGACATGACGAAATACTCTGGCGACTAGACAAGGGAAGACAAAGACAATATATACACCAGGGAAGGAAGCACAGGTGGACACAATCAGGGATTAGGGGAGACGTCAGACCGGTGACACAAAAGGAAGGGCAAGTGACCTGAAACGAGAGGGAAGCTACTTTTCAAAATAAAACATGAAGTTCACAAGACAAAAACCCAAGACAGGACATTCCTCACCGCGGTGTGACACTATCTAAAACCGAGGCGGTGCGACCCACAACCGAGGAGTTTTAAAACCAGGAAAAACAGCTGATCACAGCAGTCAGTCCATCATTTTATCCGCGGACATTAAGATGAGCAGCTGGACAGCTGCTGAGATCCAGGAGATGCAGCGTCTCCTCGGTCTCTGCAGCTTTTTAGTTGTGTTAGCTTGTTGTTGTAGCGCAAGCTAGGAACGGTCGCTACTTTCAAATTAAAAGCCCCCCGCTAAGAACAAATGGAGCAAATGTGCCGCCTTTTTTCTATCTAAACAGGGCTACAGAAAGACAGAATCTCAGACTAACAGTAGCCCTTTTTAGATAGAAAAGGCGGCACATTTGCTGCAAGGTAAGGGCGGCAATGTGCCGGCCTGTCTTTCTAAAACCGAGGCGTAATATTCCTCCTTTTACAAAAGCCGTCTCTGAGGTAGGCGTAAACATGTGACATGACGTGACGTGAAGCTCGAAGTTGGGCTGCGAACAGTGACATAGAATTTGTCTTCAAAATAAGAGCTTCACACTGCACCCTACTGGAGTTTAGAGCTGGGTTCTTAGCGGGGGGCTTTTAATTTGAAAGTAGCTACTGTTCTTAGCTTGTCGACACAACAACAAGCTAACACAACCAAACAGCTGCAGAGACCGAGGAGACGCTGCATCTCCTGGATCTCAGCGGCTGTCCAGCTGCTCATCTTAATGTCCGCGGATGAAGTGATGGACTGACTGCTGTGATCAGCTGTTTTTCCTGGTTTTAAAACTCGGCTGTGGGTCGCACAGCAGTGCAGGTCATTGACACCTCCGCCCACCTCAACCACGGGCCGGCACATTTCCACCTCGGTTTTAGATAGCAGTCGAGGCGGAAATAAGTGTACCCTCCGAGGCGGAAAATCGGCGGACCGGAACAGACCCCCAATTTGCCGACCTCTGTCTAAAACCGCGGACCGAGCCGCCAAAAGGACGGGCAAATTGGCGGCTTGGTGTTTGTCTAAAAAAGGCTAGAGAAGCAGACTCACACACATTCTCACAGACTCACACAGAGAAACAGACAAACAGACTCTCACACAGACTGACAGATTCACACACTGTTTGCTTTACATTACATTGCTTTGAAATGTGTAAATGAATATTGTATCCTTAATATGATTTTCAATCTCTAAGCCAACAGTTCCTGAGGGCGAAGTCACAAGAGGCATCACCATCGGAATTATCGTTGTCACAGAAAAGGTGGAAGAACCCTTCTTACAACCTGAGGAAGTCATTGACATCGCTGTAATTCTGGAGGAAGAAATTGTTCTCCAAGGACTCCATGATATGCCAAATGCTGTGGCAACAGTGATGGTGTTGTTGTACACACTTAACATTGAATACCCAAAAGCGATGAAATACACATTTGAAACTATTCAGCGTGTTTTAATGGGGATAGGCTCTGAAGCTTGCAGTGTGAAGGTGCATGGATTGAAGAATAAATTTCTCCAGTAAGATGGTCCCTGAGAGTCACCAGCTGGACCAATTGTTAAACGTTTTTTAAATCCATGAGCTGGATGCATAGTGGAATACACACACACACACACACACACACACTCAAAAACTCAGACTGGATGCATAGTGGAACGGTTCAATCATTTTGTTTTTAAATGTTAGTGTTACTTGAAACCTAGTCATGTGTTTATGCTCATTTATGTTCTCATAGACTCACGCGCACACAGTCTCTCAGTTAAATGTTCTAAAATCCACGTGCTGGATGCATAATGGAACGGTTAAATTTGATGTTTTTAACTTGAAACCTAGTTATGTCTAGCAGTCTTGTGTAACAGTGGTGATCTGCGCACATATGGCTATGAGCTATTCTAGATCCATAAGAGAAGTTGGACAACAGCATTGAAGAGACTGTACTTTGTGTCTGCTGTGTTCTTAATAGACTCGAATATTTTGAAACGATCAAAGGCTTTCCTCCTTACCTCCTTCACGACTTTTGCATTTGAACGGTTCAATCATTTTACGTCTTGAAACCTAGTCACTTGTTTATGCTCATTTGTTAGCTGAGGGTTAAAATTTTCTGTCACCAGAGTTGGTCAGACTTGTTCTTAAGCCCAATACTTTTTTATGGGGCAATGTTAAATGTGCCATGAATTTTTATTGTGGTATTTTTTCAGGAATGAATTGGTCTTTGGTCATATTGTGAGTATACTGAATAAAATGCTATTAGAACTTGACATTTGAAATTCTCATCTTTTACAAACTGGCAGTATTATTTGGTACAATTTTTGCTTGGAAAGCTTACTTTTAGCTGTTTAAACCTGATGGTATTTGTTGGGGAAACTTTACATTAGTTGTTAAAACGTGATAGCATTTGTTGGGGAAACTTTACATTAGTTGTTAAAACGTGATAGCATTTGTTGGGGAAACTTTACATTAGTTGTTAAAACGTGATAGCATTTGTTGGGGAAACTTTACATCAGTTGTTAAAACATGATAGCATTTGTTGGGGAAACTTTACATTAGTTGTTAAAACTTGATAGTATTTGTTAGGAAAACATAGTATTACAAGTTAGTAAAAAATCTTATTAATTGGGGAGACAAATATGCATTAGTACACTGAACAGACTCTTTTGTGTTAATACCACCTCTGGAAGAGTAGTTAAAACTAAAAATAATTCATGCAACTAGTTCACTCATTTTTTTAAGTTGAGACAACTGAACAGTTTTTACAGTGTACCCGATTTATTTGCAAATAAAAATATGACTGATCGTTTGTTTTGCGATGATGGAGGAAAGGAAAAACATGGGGAAAAATTAAAGCGGTGGTTTAGGGTTGGGCTTCTAAATTAAAAGCAAAACAGGAGAGGGATAAAAGACATTCGCAACTCCGGCAGGGCATTCCGAACATCTCAAGCTTTTTCACCGCATCGAACTTCAACAGCATCAGCGACAGTGAAGAGCAGGACCGCTACCCGGCAGCTGCCTCCACTTCACTAGCTCCTCCACAGCGGGGTGCCTCGGCCTCGACTGAGACAGTGACAGTCACCTGTTCATCGGCGGCCCCACCCGCATCTTTGACCAGCCTGGATGGCCTGCCTGACGGCTGTGGTGAGGCCAATGACACCGCGGATGATCCCGTGAGTGATCCCGCGGACAATGCTGCGGATGATGCCACGGATGACAGCAGGGACCTGACAATGCTGCTGGGACCGGCAGCCCCCAAAGCTGAACCGGAAATGCAGGAGTGGTACGAGACGACCACGGATCCGGCATTGTGGAAAAACACGAGCAGCGATAGGATAAAGAGTATTCTTACTCAGAGAGGCGCTGCAGAATTTCATATCTGCAGGTCGACCTACCCAGTTTCTGCCAGGTACAGAACTTAGTTTTTTTTTTTTTAATTGACTCAGAAGGCACAAGTGGGCTTATATGGTACGTGGGCTTAATAGGTACACTTACCCTATGTCAAAATAATTAAAAAAAGAATTGATTGGATAAAAATATGTTTTTATTAATTGAGCTTAAATGTATTATTTTATTTGTACATATAAGATGTATGTTGAAAGGGCAAATGTGAAATATCTAGGATGAAAATATATTTTTTAAGTTCATATAACGTCACTGATTTAATTATGGCAAGCTGAAATAGCTCTTGTTGATCAGAAATAATTGTTTTTATTTAGCTCAATTCACAATAATTAGGTTACTCTAAAACAATTTGATTAAGTTAGAATAACTATATATGTAATTGTAATTAACTTACTATTTCGTGGAACTATATATAAAAAATCTGGACATTGTTATCAACCTGTATTTTACCGTTTAATCAGGACTAAAAGATTATTGTATGCCCCCTGCTGGTCATATATTCAATTAAAACTCAAGGAGTACTTTACTCAAAGAGTAAAGTTCCATGTTTGACAAATACAGATATTCATTGAGTACCATTGCAGTTACTATTTCCATATTTTTTTTGAAATGTTTTGGAGCAAAATGAGACAATTTTATCCTGATAAAAAATAATTTATAATTTAATAATTAATGTTGTGAATAGCTTATAAAAGTTATAAAACTGCAACCCAAATGTTTTATTTTTATAAGCTACACAATAAAGGAAGACAGTGGCAAAGAACTAAGAGGTTTCTTGTCTTGTTAAATAGTGGGTGGACCCCCCCCCCCCCCCCCAGGCTTACATAAATGGTTTAACCCAACTGCTCAGGAGCCGATGGGAAATCTCACCCGTTTCAAACTGGACAAGTGGCCAAAGGGCTCACAATCACGTGAAATTAGACGTAGACAACGCGTGAAAAATTGACGCGTTGTCTACGTGTTGTCTACGTGTTGTCTACGTGTTGTTTACGTGTAGGAATTCGCGTGTTAGTGACCTCGATGGCGTTCCATAGTGATTGGGTCTGGTGCGCATGTGACATGGCTCTGGTGGACAATGCTTGCTGAATGTGTAAAGCATTTATGAAATAATTCATTGACGGTATCATTGTAATCCAAACAAATCCGCATGGCACACCATTGAACCAAGCAGCAGCCATGTTGAAACTCTGAGGTCAGTCTGATCCTGATCCGCAGAGATATTTGAGGAATACACACACACACATACACACACACAAACAGACAGAGATTCCTTGCTTTTATAGAGAGATAATACACTAATAATAATCACTCCACCACCCCTATTGACCTGTAGGAGTCAGGGCCGGGGAGCACAGGGAATGAGAGGGGAGAGACCTCTACTGGAAAGGTGAGTCTAAAGGATTTCACAGGAGAGAGTCATTTATGATGCAGACAGTCTTGGAATTTTATGGAACTCAATATGAATATGAAATATCAAACATTTCAGTCAAGGTGCACCATATAAGACTTATTTAACTTGAGATTTTTTTTTTTTTAAAATATTGTTTTGACCTTTTATGGCTTTATTGATAGAAACAGCTGAAGATATGACAGGAAATAGGGAGAGAGAGAGGGGGAGTGACACACAGCAAAGAGACCCAGGCCGGGAGTTCGGGACGCGCGCTCTACCCACTGAGCTAAACGGCGCCCCTTAATTTGAGATTTTAATGAGGAGAGCAATGATTAGAAAGTGGAGAAAGCCAAGATATAAATGTATAAAAGCCAAATTAGCCAGACCCAAACATTTTCAAGAGTATCTTAATATTACTTTAAAAGTAATGTTTTTCAGGGCTTGAAATTACAACCATTTTAGTCACATATGTGCCCAAAATGTAATCCGTGCGACTTCAAAATATTTGTGAGCAAAAAAATACTGTGCGGTGAGCGAAAGTCATGGCATTAGCCTCTATGTTGATCAGTTATTAAGTCAACTCATGGGTTTCAATGTATTTTGAAGGGTCAGGCAGAAGGAGATGCTGAGGGAGAAAAAGATCAACATAATAATAATAAATAATTTCTCAGTCTTTGTTAGTTGTTTGTGAAATTTTGTGCTTGCGCGCTACATTCGCTCACATCCTGTGCATGTCTTGGGGGCTAAGCCTCCCCTGTCCTTAAAACCTAGTGAAGCCCCTGCCAACAGTCAACACTAACTGAAGGGTGTAAAATGGCCATGCTCATCCATCAGACCAGTAACATATAAAACATTTCTCTCGCACCAGTCTTGTTTAAATAATGTCTTCCTAATAATTGTTATGGTTGTGTGTTTATCACAGGGTGCAGCCATGCGGTGCGACATCCTGTGTGGATCACATCCCAGCGGTGAAGACCTGGTTCTGCACCGACACCAGCCCTGCAGGGGGAGCTGGTGAGGTGAGTGAGATGCGATGTGCCTTTTCATTCTCGTACGCAGAAGAATTGGTTCGAAGGTCACGCTGGAAGTGGTTCCGGTGTATCTGGAGTGTCACCTGTCACCTCACAGAGAACCTGAACGACTTCAGAATGCTGTTACGAGTGAGTATAAGACGTGCTGTTGTCTGTGTGTCAGTGAGGCTGCAGCAGTTCACTGCGGTGGGTCCTGTCTGCCTGCCTGCCTGCCTACCTGTCTGTTGTCAGTCTGTCTGTCTGTCTGTATGTCCGTCTTGTTTAGCGGGTTAGCTAACAGCTTGTGTAACGTTGCCTCATAGCATCACCTCTAAACCCGTCAGTTCCACACTGTAACCTGACGGACATGCTGTCTGCTACAAAGACATGTGCATCTTGATAAACATAAGACTGAAATAATTCCACAGTCATGACAATAAAAGACATTTATTGGGCGGTTGGTCTCTGGTGATGTAACGTAACAGTGAAGCGTGTTGCTCAGGTAACGTCATAGAAGTGTCAGCTGACGTTCCATAGTCACTGTTTAA
Source organism: Diplodus puntazzo (assembly GCA_963678695.2). Classification (NCBI taxonomy): domain Eukaryota; kingdom Metazoa; phylum Chordata; class Actinopteri; order Spariformes; family Sparidae; genus Diplodus; species Diplodus puntazzo. The sequence continues at coordinate 28,973,165 of OZ023174.1, forward strand.
CTGTGGGAATTAAACATTAAAAATAATAATAATGTGTTGCGGTCAATGTTCAACTCATTTGTTGGGTATACTGTCATAAGTCTAGAGCAGATTCACCTAGAGTTTATGTAAAACTGATACCAGTTTTACATAAACTCTAGGTGAATCTGCTCTAGTAAGTTTACACAACCTCACCCCACAATGTCTTTATAGGGAACAGTAAATATATCTGGCATAAATGCATGTTTTGTTAAGGTGAATGGACAGAAACACAGTGCAGATGGCAGAGAATAGTAATGTAAAGCAGTACCAAACTGAAAGATGTGTGATTTCCGACTTCACATACATGACATTTCTAAATCAATTTATGTAAGAAGTTAATGTGTGAATAATGTTTAACCAACATGAGGTTGTTACAATTCAATTATTTCTTTTTCTCTTTGGAAAATATGCTGTAAAATATAAAACAAATCTATTGAACCATTGTGTGTTTCTGTATGTCTGTCAGAGGGTGTTGCAGATTGGAGGCTTGACAGTGAAACACAGTAGGTCCATCCACCACAGTCCTGTATGGAGGAGTCCTCTCATACCCATAGTTGTGGAGCAGACAGTGAGTGAGCCTTCAACTGCTGAGTCGTGTTCAGAGCTGCCATGTTCCTTAATGTTGCGCTATATATGACTTCTCTATAGAGAGCCAACGTCCCGCCTCTTCAGGTGTACCCAATGGAATTAGATCATATTTTATATTAGTACATACTGTATACAATAAATACGTGTGCAGGTGAGATGTGGCAATTGTCACAGCACCAAAGATGGAACAGAAACAAACAAACTACCAATGTGACAAGATTTTAGATGACAAATGTGTTGCTAATAGCCAATCCACCAGTGATCAGCGTAGTTACGATAGATGTAGTCACCTCAATTCCAAAGGCTGTAGAAGTCAGAGTGTACTTGAATGCACGAACATGCACAACAATACTTCGCCTCAGATATTATCAGACGATTATCATATACAGAAGTTGTTGAAATGTTACATAAATAAAATGTTTAATTAAAAAAAAAAAAAATAGAAAATCAAGGTTTTTTATCGAATCGTGGGTCAATAACCCTGATACAAACCGAATCGCGAGTTTGGTCTACAGCCCTAGTAAACATATGCTTAAAAAATGGAGCTTTTTTATTTGTAACAGTTGGAGACAAACTTGTTTTGTTGGTGTTCTTCAGTTAAAAACAAGTCTTTCTTTCTTTTTTTTTCCCAGGGCAGAGGAGAAAGAGCATATGACATCTATTCTCGCCTTCTGAGAGAGAGAATTATTTGCGTAATGGGTCCTGTAAGTATCTTTCTGGATGTTGGGGCGGATTTGAGAGTGATCCTTTTTCATGAACATGTTTTAAAAGTGATTTTTATTCCTGCTCCTTCTCCTCTGCACAGATCGATGACTCTGTGGCCAGTCTGGTTATTGCCCAGCTGCTCTTCCTCCAGTCAGAAAGCAACAACAAACCCATCCACATGTATATCAACAGTCCTGGTAAGGCAGGCAGTGAAGTGCTGCCAATGTACATTTTTGAGGCTGTCAGGTTTGGGCCAGTAGACAAGGAAAATAAGTGTGCTTAACATGTACCATTTATCCAACACTGGGGGTGCTTTCAACAGTTTTTGATGTGACAAAGAGCAACAAATGCTTCCCAGTTTTCAACTGTGGAGACCTGCTGCCTGAGAAGAGACTGACTGTCTCTTTGTGCATGCTACCACTAACAATAATTTGAAAGTGAAAATGAACATTTTCCATTTAGCGCTACTCTATTTATTAAATGGAACAGGGCAACTGCAAAAGGGGGTGAAATGCAGAAAGGAAACTTTGAACCTACTACTGAAGGACAGTAACAAATGTGTGAAATTTGTTGAGTTGACCTTTTTAGTTTTTGCCATGACACATTTGAATGTAAGCTGTTACATTTTTATTATTTGTTTATTTGTTTATTTAACAGGGACAGTGCACAGCTCTCAGCCGTACCAGAATTAGCTACTAGCTAAATTTCATCTGTAGTCCCTGGGCCCAATAACATAAATCTAACACAGACAAGAGCATACAAAAAAAAAAGAAAAAACTCATCACACAAGCAGCCTTTCAAACAACAACAATAACACAGTTTCACACTCTTAAAACACAATACATCACAACACAACAACAAGAATAAAATCACAATTTTAAGACACAACAAAACAATGTTAAGGTACAACACTAAAAAGATTACAAAATAGTGAGATAATGTTTGAATTTATGGTTGGTGAGTGCAAAATTGAGTAGATTTAAGCCATGATTTTATCTTGGATTTAAAACCAGTAAATGTACTAATGTCTCTGATCTCGTTTGGTACCTAGTTCCAATAATTAGTGGCTCTGACAGAAAAGGCTGATCTGCCAAACTCAGTACATCTGTGCTGTACTGCACAGTGACCTCTGCTAGTCGTCCTCGTTCTACATTTTCAAAAGTCAAGAGTTTGTGCTTTTGAATGATGTTGCAGTGATGATGACTTGATGGATTTTTGTCTAATACCTTGAGAGTTTGTTTATAAAGCGTTTGTAGTGGAGCAAGTGTTGTTTTTCCAGTTTGTGACCAACTTGTGATGCAGTATGCAATATGTGAAAAAATGCTTTTGTGTTTCTTAAAAGACAACTGTGAATCAACAGTAACTCCCAGGTATTTAAAATGTGACACAGTCTGGATCTTTTCCCCATTTACAAAGATATCTGGCTGATTTCCATTTTTTCTCATACAAAAGTACATGCATGCAGTTTTACTGACATTTAGTGTCAGGCAGGACTCTGAAAACCAGGTGGCTTTTTGGCCATCGCTGCTGTTAATTTGGCTGCTACTTCACGTCTGTCTCTTCCATGTGCCAGGATAACCGTGTCATCCACGTACATTTGAGTTTGAACTTCATGACATGCAAGTGGTAGGTCGTTAACATATAAACTAAATAATAAAAGGCCTAAGACTGAGCCTTGCGGGACACCAACAGGGCAGTTAATGAATGATGACATTTTATTCCTAACTCTGGTGCATTGTCCTCTCATAGTAAGATAGGATTCCATCCATTTCATTAAATCATCAGAAAAATTCAAATTTGACAACTTTGAAAGAAGAACAGTATGATTTACTGTATCAAAAGCTTTTTTCCGATCCAAAAAAACAGCTCCTACAGCAATCCCACCGTCTAGTTGTGATTTGATTTTTTCAAGAAAATAGCAGGTAGCAATTTCGGTCGAATGTTTTTTTCTGAAGCCGAATTGCATAGTATGAAGGAGGGCTTGTCCAGAAATTTAGAAAGTCAGTTAGTTGTTCAGTTACCACTTTTTTCTGCAATCTTTGATGCCACAGGCAAAATACTGATGGGCCTATAGTTGGCTACATCAGTTGGTTCACCTGCCTTAAAAATGGGAACACGGCAACTACTGCAACCTTCCATGCAGCTGGAAAAATTGACTGTTTTATGGACAATTAACTACATGTGTTATGGGGGTGCTGAGGGAGTGAATATTGTTCTTTAGAAATGTTGAATCCCACTTAAATGTATCTTTTGCCTTTGAGGACTTTAAAGTGCTTAGGATCTTACAAACTTTATTTTCAAGGACTTCGGTTGTCTTACAAATCGGCCTATTAAAATCTGGTGCTGCTATGTTTTTAATTCTTGCACCAAATGTGTGAGATAGATTCTGCACTGACGCAGTAAAATAAGTATTAAATGCAGAGGCAATTTCACTGAGATCATTAGTTAAATTTCCCAGAATTTTCAGCTCATGTCCATTTCCCTGATTTTGCTTGTCTTTCTTTGTTAGTTTATTTATGTTCCTCCATATCAATTTACTATTTCCTTTTCCATCTTTAATAATGTCCATAAAAAATGTTGCCATTGCTTTCCTTAATTCATTCACTACTTTATTACGAAGACTTGTACGAAGACACACTGACATGTGTCTGTCAGTAATTGATTTAGTCTTCACTATTTTTATTTAATTCTATTTATCATACCTATAAAAGACTCACAGGAGGCATCTATGTCATCTGTGAGTAAAACATCTCTCCAATCAGTTTGACTTAGTTCTACCTTGAATGCATTCATGTCTTGTTTCCTTATTCCATAGGAGTGTTTAATTATCTCTTGTTGGTAAATAAACCTGTTTTAGTTAATTTCCTTGCAATAAGAGTCATATTGTGATCCAACAAACCAGTGAGAAGATTATAAGATTTAATAATTCTCTTAGGCTTGTTACTAAAGATGAGATCAATTTGTGTTTTTGAGACATTTGTTATTCTTATGGGTCCATCTATTAATTGAGTCAGCTCAAATTGATTTGTAAGTGCTTTTAGCTTCTTTCTAGTTGCATTTTCAGTCCAATTTAAATTAAAATCGCCAAGAACTATACATTCTTTCTTTGTGTCCAATTTTTTAAGCAGGTTCTTGAAATGCTCATAAAACAAGACGTCAGATGACGGTGTTCTATACACGACAATCACATTAAATGACATCTGCTGAGACAGGGTGATAGTGATGGCAATACATTCAATTTCATTTACACATGTTAGATCAATTTGTTCACATCTAATGTCATCTCTCAAGTACATAAGCAGCCCGCAGCCCACATCAAAGATTTAAAGATTCATCAAAGGTTTCATTGTAAATGTCCAGTTCAATTCAATTCAAAACACTTTATTTGTCCCCAAGGGGCAATTTAAAAGGCATGAGGAGCAGCATCATGTCCAGTTTACCTTTACTTATTGCCATTTAATTATTGCATAATAATCCAAAGTATTGCAGTATTATGGTCTATTTCATTTTGTCTTTCATAATTCTTGATTTCCCTTTAATTTTGATTCTGGTTTTAAAAAGAGTTGTGAAAAAATAGAATGAGTAAATTCATGCCATTGCTTAAATTCTGCCTCTCTCCTCAGGCGGTGTGGTGACAGCAGGCCTGGCAATTTACGACACCATGCAGTACATTCTTAATCCCATCTCCACCTGGTGCGTTGGCCAAGCAGCCAGTATGGGCAGCTTGCTCCTGGCAGCAGGAACGTCAGGCATGAGGCATTCACTGCCCAATGCCCGCATCATGGTTCACCAGCCCTCAGGAGGAGCCAGGGTAAGTTGGTCTCCCTAGCTCCTCTAATGAGGATCTGAAATCAAGCATGGGGGTGATTACTATGTCTAAAAGTTGGCAAAGCGAAGTTGTAAAAATATTGACCAGTGTGCTGTGTGTCCAGGGTCAGGCTACAGACATAGCCATTCAGGCAGAGGAGATCCTGAAGCTGAAGAGACAGATCAATCACATCTACGCCAAACACACAGGGCAGCCGCTGGAGACCATTGGTAAGATTGCCCAGATGTTTATATTTCCCCTCACACACATTTTCCTGCTAGATGGTCCAGTGCTGTTGGAATGGGATACTACTCAAACTACACACAGTGTATATGTCTTGCAGATGTAACACATTTTTACTTTCCCATTCAGACAAGGTTGTTAAAGCGAAACTCTTGACAAAAAGCAACCAAGGCTTTATTTGTGAATGTATATGAGTCAAACCTTCGTATAAATGCATTATTACGACAAAAGAGGCACTTTTAAGATTTTCTGTAGTTTCGTTTTCGGGCAAGCTAGTAATACGGAATGTATGGAATGGAATCACAAAGAAAACTAAAGTGGAGCAGGAAGGAAGCCTTTCTACCAGGTTTTCAGCTTCTTTCACCTCATTGTTGTTTTTTTCGGCATCTTCAACTTGTGATAATGGAAATGCTAAAATAACTCATGTGTAACAAACTGAACTGAACGGGACTGCTTATTGGAAACGAGGCTTGATACACTGTGTCTGTACATCACCTGCAAATGGGTCCAAATGATGTTGAAATCCTTAGATACCATGCAGCTGTGATGCACATTAGTGTTTTTGAAGGAAGGTCTGTCTTACGATTTCTGCCAACAAATAAGGGCTTGATTTTTGAAGCCATTATTAACACCTTCAATAAGAGAAAATGATCAGTGACTTCATCTGCTGCAGGGGTAAGAAAAGAACTGTTGTGTATCATACTCATTTCACTTTTATGGCTTTCCTGCCCTGTCAGAGAGTGTGATGGAAAGGGATCGCTATATGAGCCCAATGGAAGCGCAGGACTTTGGTATCATCGACCGAGTCCTGGTGCATCCGCCCCAGGCAGGCCAGGATGAGCCTGAGCTGGTGCAGAAAGAACCAGCGGCGGCAGCCAGTCCCTCTCCACAGCCGGAGTCTCAAGCCCCTGAGAAGGCCTCCCCTGGGACAAATCCCCCCTCCTCATACAAACCTGAGCCATGAACCCACATCATATCTGTCTGGATCTGATACCAGACAGTTCCTGTGAACAAGGATGAGCCTCCATGGTGGGTTTGATATGTCTTAAGTGGCTTCTTTCTTCCCCCTAATCAACACTCTGCAGTCTGCACACACACAGGCATCATGTGCAGTGAGCAGAAAGTGTTTTGTCTTTGTATCAAGCAAGTCCAATACAGTACTGGTTCTCTCAAACTATTTTGAGATGTTGTTGCTCGTGGTTTATAAAAAAGTGATGACTGAAAAGTAGTCCGTCAGAACACAGAACATTAGTAAGTCATCTTTTTGAATTGTATTTCAGCTGATGTTCATGTTTGCAGAATGAAAACACAGCTAGATTAGATGATCTACTGTGCATGAATGCGTTTTTAAGGGGAGAGGAGGCCTGTTAAGACTGTGGAGCCACCTTGTTCAGTACCTCCTTGCTGCAGAGTGGAGAGGACCTGTATGACCTGTATTTGATAACTCATATTTGTAATAAATACGATCATTTTGACCACAATTTGCAATATATGGACTGGATGTTCTTGATCTATAATTTTCTCCAATTCATCCTGTCATCTAAAGATCATAACATCCTGATAGCTGAATTGGTGCACCCTCACTTCTGACCACCTCCTGTATGACTCATTAGACTGGTGGAGCTCGGGCGCCATATTAAGGCCCTGTCCTTGCACACACACACTAGTATTTCTTAAAACAAAGCTTTTTCCTCTGCGCTTTGGCCTTCTGTAATCACAGGTCACCAAAAAACAGAGCTTTCCGAAAATTCTGGCCATGGGTGAAGATATTCAGAAACATCTGAGCAGAAAGAAAAAGATTTTTTGTTTATTGTTTTTTGTAGCATCATTGACAAATCTGAACTCAGAGTATGTGTTATGATATTGGGGTATTTGAGTTCCTACAGTGACAGACACAAACTGACATCGATAATACAATGATGTGCATTTTTTGCTGACAAATTATCTAAGAATATTCTTTGGAGAGCAGGCATGTTTCTCTGCCATGTGCATAGTATTTTCTGTAACAAAGTATCCTGCCATAGTATACAATGGCAAATGTGAATGGACATAAGACATGAGTGTTCAGGTGTGCCTTGGAGGGAGCTGTATTTTCACGAGTGCACATAGTCTTGGGGAGAAGAGACGATGGATTCTGGAGCTGATGGAGGGACAGCAGAATCATTTTGAGCCATGGACTGTTATTTTGTTCAAAATGTTTTTTTTCCCTTCAGAACGAGTCCAGAGACACAGTTGCCCTCATTTATCAATCTTGCGTGAAAACGGGCGTAGATCTGAGCGCAGAATTGGTCTTACGACAGGACACACGTGTGATTTATGAAACGTTCGTATCTGACCAATTCAAGCGTACAAATGATCGGGTCTTGATAAATGTGGCGGCTGAATTCGATTGTCATTAACATGTTACGCCCTTAAATATTCCTGGTTCGGAGGCCTCGCCCACTGAGGGGAAAACATGGAGAGAAGAAGCACTGGCAAGAAGAGAAACTTTTCCGAGATGGAGATCGGCATCCTGGCAGCGGCGGCACATCAAAGGCTCCATTCACTAATGCAATGTTGTGCAAAACTGAACATGCCAAAATAATATGCCACACTTTCTCTGGGGGTATACAGCAGAGTTCCCCCTGCTGGTCCGAGACGGAGTCACCTGCCCTTCAGCAACCCGAAGCAGCTCCACTGTGACCCGTGTGCGTGTGTGCGCACTATTGAATCTGCGTTCCTGCTCTGTAGCAGGTTTGCCAGCGGGGTTATTAGGTATTCCGTTAATTAGTTGTCATATTATCATATTTTATTTTACAAAAAAGTGGTATCAGTAGAAACGTAAAAAATAGTCGGTTTTGATGTGTTCTAAAAATGTGACTGCTTATGCTTAACGACAGCTGAGGTTTGTTTAATACTTATTTTCAGACTCCAGATTTTGCTGTGCTAATCCACAGACTCTGGTTTGCGTACACGAGCTCAGACCTGACGTGAGATCTGATCGTAGCTTCAACTCACGTCCAAATTGATAAATGCCGAAGTTTGCGTGGAAATGGTCGTACGCACGGTTTTCTGCCGTACGTTTGTTTGATAAATTAGGGCCACTGTGTTTGTGTGTGTCTGTTTTTAAAAACTCCACTGAAGAAACGCAGCGCCCACTGCTGTCTGTGAAGAGGACTGAAAAAGCTTTTGTAGACATTCATTTCAGACATTAATTCTTTTATGTTGTGTTTGATCATCAGCTTCGCCAAGGAGGTTGTGTTTTCCCGTGTCTTTTTGTTGGTTGGTTAGCAGGATTACACAATAACTACTGAACAGACTCTCATGAAACTTGGATGCAGGATGAGCCTCAGCCAAGAATAGACCCCATTAACTTTGGTAACACTAGACTTTCTGGATCGTATGTTATTGTCGTTGCACCAAACAACACATATCCCTGCACTGTTTTCAGCATTAGTCTACATACAGTGAGTCAGACCACTGCTATCAATGCTGTGTTTTGTCAGCTGAGCTGCTCTTTCCAAATATAATGTGACCAGCAGTGGTTCCAGTGAAAAACACCAGAGCTGTCAGAAGTTGGACTTGATCCCTCGTCTTCAGGGAAGACTGTAACCCGAACCATCACCATAGACTGCTCTGCCATCATTGCTATTTAATGGTCATCTTTTCCAATCCGAACCAGTGAGAACATACAGCCGTGAGTATGACTCTAAAGTGTGAATAAAAACACTTTAAACATGTTAAGCTGCTACTCCAATAGGACCTCATGCATCCTAGTTCATTGTCTCACTGATACCTTAAAGCAACATTATGTAGAAATTGTCATTTTATGTGATTTGGCACCTCCCACCATTTCTGAGTACAGCACCACTGTGGCAAATACAAATCTTGTGTGTAACAGTTCATCAGATTTAATGTAGGTGCTGACTACAAACTGAACTCATGACATCAGAATAATGTGATGTGTTGAAAACTTGTATGTTAAAGTAAACATGTATGTAACGCTGTGATCCTCCTCTCTCACTGAAGTTACATAGAGCAGAAACAAAAGACAGAGACACCATTCATCCTTTACACCACACTGTACCATCAACATGACTGGTAGCCAATGATATTACTTGCTTACTGTTGCTATGCAGTGTTGGATGTAACGTGTAACAAAAGTAATGTGCTTCAGTTATATCTTACTTTTAGCGGTAATATAATGTGTTACCAATAATGTTTCAGTAATATATTACTACAGTTATGTCACGTAAAGTGTTACAATCCACTTTACCGACTGAAGTGAACAGTGTTGTTGTTATTTTAAGAACCCATCTACACCAACATGAACATATTGATATAGGCTGTGTGTGTTTAATACAACAGAGCCTATGAGTTCTGTGTTCAGGCTCTGTTCAGGCTCTCAAGTTAGTAGTGTGATAAGTATTACTCTATGCAGAGCGTTATATTGTAACGTAATATATTGGTTTAAAATGAAGATAACTAGTAATGTGTAATTTATTGCATTTTGAAAGTAACTTGCCCAACACTGTATGTGTAGCTTGTTTTCTTGCTGATCTAGGAGGTAGGATAGGAGCATAGGAGGTGCAGAACAAAACTGAGCTCCTGTTCCCTGTTGTCATTTTAAAAAAAGATACCCTTCCATCAACTGCTACTGGCATAGCAAGAGTTTTTAAATAAAAGTCAACAGTGGGAAACAATGTTTAAAAAAAGAAAAGGACATGACATACACTTAAGATTACAGAGAAAAGAAGAGAACATAAAGGAGGGAAAATAAACAGATATAACAGAAATAGCCAGAATGTGTTAATTCTAATACCATTTAGCAGATGACAATCCAGGCATGTCACACAATGAAAGTACCATATTTAAATAAATATCTCATGCAGTTTATAGATTTTTTTTTTTTTTTTGCCCAGTGCCTATATCTGTGATAGAAGTAAAGGCAAAGTCTTGATTCTTATGATTTTCCTTTGAGAAAGACACAAGAGCAAAACAGGCTGCTTTCTTGTACAAAGCAACACAACTGAACCTGATCTGATGCAATACATCATGGACCATACAAATCACAGCAGTGCTTCAACATGCCTGCATAAAAAATTGGTAATGCAAACAGAAATCCCCAGAAATCCCAAATGTATCTTGAACAACTGAATGAAGTTTTCCAACTGTTTCAGGGATTCCAGAGGGTATTGTCAGTTTCTGGACATCATGGTCTGAAAGTATCACTCGGAGATAGGCTGGCTGTGACATTAATCAATCTGTAAAACATAAAATGTTTGAAATGTCTCAGTAAGTACCATAACAATAATATTTTTTGTCTATTTATTCTTTATGTTCTTGCACTGTATTTGTGTCTTGTACATCTTATTCTAATGTGAAATCAATAGGCCTAAACCTCATCGTGAAAAAGTGACAAGTTTGTTATTAGAGAACCCTGTAAGTGGTTCTCTAAAACTGTGCTCCCTGGATAGCTTCTCCTCGCACAGTAACATCTACAGTAGACAGTTGTGTGGCCTGTAAGACAGGTTTCACAACACTGGCATCATGCTGGTTTTATGCAAGCATCAGCTGATGCTTCATAGAAACATGGACAGCAGAATATTATGAAAGCTGTGGATGTGCCTGACAACACGCTTAAAAAAGCTTCAAACCATATAGTCCACAGGAACACTAGTGGACCATAGGCCCGATCAGTTGTGGACATTGTTCCAGGTAAGGATGTTTGGGGATTAGTTTTTCTTGTGGGAAAACCTGGAGAAACCTGTGTCTGTGTTCAGAGATCTTACTGTCAAGGTAACAAATAGTCTCTGTGTGAATATGACTTACAACAAGCTCAACTATGTCTTTGAGCACTAGAAGGTCTTCCCATGCTGGTTCACCCTCAGGGATTATTGAACCAATACTAAGGGGTAGAAATCGCAGCAATGAGCAGTTTTCATGGGCATTCCCTCCAACACTGTTCCTTGTTCCTGCTGTGGAGCAGCAGTCTTGTCTGACCATTTGTAGGGGAACATTTTGATGCATTTGTTCAGTTCATCAAGAGTGAAGTATTTACTCTTGATGAACACGTGAAAACATAGAGCCAGTTCTCGGGGGACCTCGGGGTAACCTGACAAAACTCTGAAACATTTCAGATTCTCTGTAAGTGCACACTATCCCTTCACTCCACAGACATGAGTCAAAGCAGCATTCTCCTGCACACTCATTTTTTTCATGCTGTCGAGTTGAAATGCCCCTGTTCTCACTTCTTCTGTTGTTTGTTCTTCTAATGTTTTAGCAACACTGTTTTAGTAGGGATTTAAATTTATACATTTTACACCCCCAGCCCATTTTTTTTAAAGATATGGGCCAATTTAACAAAACACTAATCGACCTAGAATGACATAGTATCATTACATCAACTGTGGATGAAAAGTCTTAGTGTCAGATAGATAAACGTAGCTCTGTGTGATACTTACTATGACATCTTAAAGAAAAATGTAATGCAGCCCTTTAAGATCAGGAAAAATAGAAACCTTTAATTTGTATCACAATAGAAACCAAAATCCCAAATAGTTTGTAGTACCAATATCATATTTAAAATCTCTTTCTGGAGATTTTATAGATTTATAAAGCAACACTGGATGAAATTAGCAAGAATGACAAAAAAGAAACACTTCACCTCTGTTACTTTCCCCGTCTCACAGAACTATTCACAGTCCAAATGCTGCTAATTTTTATAACGGTTTTTAACGGTTATTTGCCTACAGTGGAACTACCAGGCTATTTATGCCAATGAAAAATTGAATCATGTTTTTCCTCGCCACAGCCAAATGAAAAGCCCTCTCTAGCTGAGCAGATTTGTTAAATGGATCCACTGTTATGCTAAACTAAAGGGGAATGATAGCAAATTAAACTGCTAAATATGACTAGCATTAGTTCCTTGTAGTAATACAACATATTTCATCAACAGCATTAGCAAGTGTAGCATTTGTACATGAGTGCACTATTGGTCACATCACAATTCAGAGTATGCCCACATTCATTGCTTAAGTAGAAATGATTTTTAAATGAAGTGATACTCACGAAAACGTCCGTTGTGTTTGTTCAGGTCCTCTAACACTCGGCTAACTGTCTGAACTTGTCCAGGAGGTGTGGTAGGGGACTTGAGATGGAGAAAAATTAAGTTATCAAGCCAATTTTATTAAGTTACTACAACTTAAATTTTGTTTTCAATCAATCAACACAGAAAATTGAGTTTAAATTACACTCAATTTTAAGTGGTTGTAGTCATGAACATTATTGTGTCAACATAACTCATCATAATAACGTTTGCAACTTAAAAGGTTTATTTAAATCAGTTGATTCAAATTTATATCTTGCAACCATGCAATTATTAAGTGGTGGTAACAGGTCCCCTGACCCTAACCCTTTTTTACAGCGCAGAATATTACTGGTACCATCTACAGAGCATCAGGTACATCAATGAAGTGAGATGTCTGCACAGAGCCCAAGATACCAAGGGCGTAGAATTGGGTAGGGACGCTAGGGACACGTCCATACCAATATTCAGCCGCTACTGTGTAGTCACTATCTATACAACCGCTTTCCGTAGTGTTTAGTCAATGATTATGGCACACAAAGGGTTAAATGTCGGGCTCTACTAGAAGTCCCGTCTCTAACCTAAATATCACTCCCTGATCGGCTGCCGGTTTCTCGCTAACTTACATGTGATTGGCTGTCCCCGCTGTCACTCCACCTGCTTGTAAAAGCTACATGCAACCTGCTGGTTGGACCGGACGAGAGGCAGTGCATGTTATCTGCAGCTGCGAGTGTAAGTTGTCAGCATGTTCGGCATTTGTTCTTCCTGGGTCACGTCAGCTAGACGGATTTTAATATCAGTGGTGTCATTTACATTTGTGTTTGTGTCTGTTTGCGTGCGTGCGTGTACGTGTGTGCGTGCGTGTGTGCTGTATAGGATTTGAAGGATGTCAAAGAAAAGAAAACTGGATATAAGAGACTTCTTTAGGAGTCAAAGTATAAGTTACTTCAACGGTGTATAGGTAGAAGCTCAACAATACAGATATTGAATAAAAGAGAATATTTGATGCCAAAGAGATACACTTTTTGAAAGTTATTTTAATTCTTATTTTCATGTATTTGTGTAGAAGTGAGCAACGGTTTAAAAACACAAATGAAGAAACTCTGTGGTGGAAACACAATAAAACCTCACATTCTAGATGATCATGTGATTTTATAATTATAAAATGTCCATCCATCCATCCATTTTCGTCCGCTTATCCGGGGCCGGGTCGCGGGGGCAGCTGCTTGAGCAGGGACACCCAGACTTCCCTCTCCCCGGACACTGCCTCCAGCTCTTCCGGGAGGATCCCAAGGCGTTCCCAGGCCAGCTGGGTGACATAGTCACACCAGCGTGTCCTGGGTCTTCCTCGGGGTCTCCTCCCGGCGGGACATGTCAGGAACACCTCCCGAGGGAGGCGTCCCAGGGGCATCCGAAACAGATGCCCGAGCCACCTCAGCTGGCTCCTCTCGATGTGGAGGAGCAGCGGCTCTACTCTGAGCTCCTCCCGGGTGACAGAACTTCTCACCCTATCTCTAAGGGAGCGCCCTGCCACCCTGCGGAGGAAACTCATTTCGGCCGCTTGTATCCGGGATCTTATTCTTTCGGTCATGACCCAAAGTTCATGACCATAGGTGAGGGTCGGAACGTAGATTGACTGACCGATACCGACAGACCGATACAACGACCGCATTACTGCGGCCGCTGCACCGATCCGCCTGTCAATCTCACGTTCCATCCTTCCCTCACTCTAGAATAAGACCCCAAGATACTTAAACTCCTTCACTTGAGGCAGGAACTCTCCCACCTGGAGGGAGCAAGCCACCTTTTTCCGGTCGAGAACCATGGCCTCGGATTTGGAGGTGCTGATTCTCATCCCAGCCGCTTCACACTCGGCTGCAAACCGCCCCAGGACATGCTGGAGGTCCTGGCTCGAAGGAGCCAACAAGACCACATCATCCGCGAAAAGCAGAGATGAGATCCAGTGGCTCCCGAACCAGATCCCCTCCGGCCCGAGGCTGCGCCTAGAAATCCTGTCCATAAAAATAATGAACAGAACCGGTGACAAAGGGCAGCCCTGCCGGAGTCCAACATACACTGGGAACAGGTCTGACTTACTGCCGGCAATGCGAACCAAGCTCCTGCTCCGGTCGTACAGGGACCGTACAGCCCTTAACAGAGGGCCTCTGACCCCGTACTCCCGGAGCACCCCCCACAGAATGCCACGAGGGACACGGTCGAATGCCTTCTCCAAGTCCACAAAACACATGTGGACTGGTTGGGCAAACTCCCATGAACCCTCGAGCACCCTGCGGAGGGTATAAAGCTGGTCCAGTGTTCCACGGCCAGGGCGAAAACCGCATTGTTCCTCCTGAATCTGAGGTTCGACTATCGGGCGAATTCTCCTCTCCAGTACCCTGGAGTAGACTTTCCCAGGGAGGCTGAGGAGTGTGATCCCCCGATAGTTGGAACACACCCTCCGGTCCCCCTTTTTAAATAGGGGGACCACCACCCCGGTCTGCCAGTCCAGGGGCACTGTCCCCGACTGCCACGCGATGCTGCAGAGACGTGTCAGCCAAGACAGCCCCACAACATCCAGAGACTTGAGGTACTCAGGGCGAATCTCATCCACCTCCGGTGCTTTGCCACTGAGGAATTTCCCAACTACCTCAGTGACTTCGGCTTGGGTAATGAATGAATCCACCTCTGAGACCCCAGTCTCTGCTTCCTCTATGGAAGGGGTGTCAGTGGGATTGAGGAGATCCTCGAAGTATTCCTTCCATCGCCCGACAATATCCCCAGTCGAGGTCAACAGCTCCCCACCTCCACTGTAAACAGTGTTGGTGGGGGACTGCTTCCCCCTCCTGAGGCGCCGGATGGTTTGCCAGAAGTTCTTCGAGGCCGACCGGTAGTCCTCCTCCATGGCCTCCCCGAACTAGCACAGAAGTCCAGTAACAAAACACCAATCGGGTTCAGATCGGGGAGGCCGTTCCTCCCAATCACACCCCTCCAGGTAACACTGTCATCGCCCACGTGGGCTTTGAAGTCCCCCAGGAGAACGACGGAGTCCCCGGTTGGAGCACTCTCCAGTACCCCTCCCAGGGACTCCAAGAAGGCCGGGTACTCTGCACCACTGTTCGGCCCATAAGCCGAGACAACGGTGAGAGTCCTATCCCCGACCCGAAGGCGCAGGGAAACGACCCTCTCGCTCACCGGGGAGAACTCCAACACATGGCGGCTGAACTGGGGGGCTATAAGCAAGCCCACACCAGCTCGCCGCCTCTCACCGTGGGCAACTCCAGAGTAGAAGAGAGTCCAGCCTCTCTCAAGGAGTTGGGTTCCAGAGCCCAGACTGTGCGTGGAGGTGAGCCCGACTATTTCTAGCCGGTACCGCTCAACCTCCCGCACCAGCTCAGGCTCTTTCCCCCCCAGCGAGGTGACATTCCATGTCCCCATGGCTAGAGTCACCATCCGGGGATTGGGCCGCCGGGGCCCCCGCCCACGACTGCCACCCATATCCCACTGCACCGGCCCCTTCTGAACCCTATCGCGAGTGGTGAGCCAACGGGAGGGCGGGCCCACGTTGCTCGTTCGGGCTGCGCCCGGCCGGGTCCCGTGGGCAAAGACCCGGCCACCAGGCGCTCGCCTGCGAGCCCCAACCCCAGGCCTGGCTCCAGGGTGGGGCCCCGGTGACGCCGATCCAGGCGACGTGCACGTCCTTGTTGTTGTCATTATCATTGGGGGTGAGTGAACCGATCTTAGTCTGACCCATCACCTAGGACCTGTTTGCCTTGGGAGACCCTACCAGGGGCATTAAGCCCTGGACAACATAGCTCCTAGGATCATTCGGGTGCTCAAACCCCTCCACCACGATAAGGTGCCGGTTCAAGGAGGAGATTATAAAATGTAATTAATTAATATTAGCTAATTTTTAGTAAAAGCCTTTTTGCTCAGGCAATAACTGTACCATCAAGCTCTATGATCATTGTATCCCTAATGTTTCTGTTCATATGTCATGTATCAACATATTTTTGTAAGGTGACAGACAGCAGAGAGGCTGGAGGAGATGGAGGAGGAGAGGCCAGAGAAGGTAGAGGAAGAGAGGCAGAAGGAGGTAGAGAAGGAGAGGCTGGAGCAGATGAAGGAAGAGAGGCAGGAGGAGGTAGAGAAGGAGAGGCTAGAGCAGATGAAGGAAGAGAGGCAGGAGGAGGTAGAGAAGGAGATGCTGGAGCAGATGAAGGAAGAGAGGCAGGAGGAGGTAGAGAAGGAGAGGCTAGAGCAGATGAAGGAAGAGAAGCTGAAAGAGAGGCTGGAAATTCACAGGTGAGGTTAAAATTTATGATGGATATGTTAGTCATGAGATTCAGCACTTTGACAAATGTTAGTGTGATGATGATCTGAATAGCAATGCTTCACCCATGTGGCTTTAAAATCAGAGCTTTATATCAAGTCTGGTGTTCATGAGAGGCCTCATCATGTATTACTAGTGTGTATGTGTTTACAGTAGTTGCTATACGGATGTCAAATTTATATTGTGGTTTATTCCTAAGGAATAACATTTCATTTATGTTTACTTACAATGTTGTATTGCATTTATGTATTTCCGATGTTGTTGATGGACAGTAGGCTATGTTAATTGACAGTATGATGCACAGTTGCACTACAGCCCTACAGCCCTGCACTAAAGAGTAAAGATGAGAACTCTTCGAAGTTGCCTCCTTGTCTTTCATTAGTTGCTTTAACCTATAACATCTGCATGACGTGAAATTATGATTGCTAATGTAAAAAAACGTCAACTTTCAGGAGTGCTGCCTTGGAGCACTTTTGTGTCCCCACCAATCTCAAAATCAAACCTACTCCCTTGGCATGCACCGTTTTTTGTTGTATGTTTGAGTTGAATATGTTCATGTTCACAATCTTGTGCAGACATTATTTTGGGAAAAAATAAAATGGTTGATTTTGGTGCAGAAGACTGTGTAGAACTCCTTTTTTGGCCCTCAATGAACTACTCAGGAATCGATATGAGAATTGATAAGGAATTGGATTGATAGGCAGAATCGATAGTGGCATTGATATTGATAAAATCTTATCAATTCCCACCCCTAGAAACAGCTCCCAGGTCCCTGCTTCTTCCTCTCTGCTGCGCTGTAGCCTGCCTTCAAAGCCCCTGATCTGAGCCTGCTGTGCATGAGCAGGCTTGTAGCCATGGTAACAGAGGACTCCAGGTAACCAAAATGTCGCATTCAAAATAACAACAACAACAGAAGCCCTGATTGTTCTCTTTCTGAACAATACAACTAAATTACAAGGTGTAGTTGTCACTGTAGTAACCCGAGTAACAAACAATTTTCCTCACATTGCGGTAGATGCAAGGTTACCAAGTAATCACCAGAGTTACCAGGTAATCATTAGCCGGTGCAACATTTTTTGACATGGTGCCTTCCTGAAGCATGAGTAACATTATTTCTCTAAACCAATTCAAACACTACAGAGCGTACTGAACACAAACTAATGTTAGAACTGCCTGGTCACTTGAAAGACACTTTTACTAACCAGTAGCCATAAAGACAAAGCTAAACACCGGAGTTAACATACAAGCTAACAAGCTAGATTTACCAACAAGCTACATAGCTCAACTGCAACATCGGCGATATGTTGAATAATAACAGTTAAAACATAGAATGAAAGATATATCAAGCAGGGGTCCTTACTTGTCCAGCAGAAAAGTGTCCAACTATGCGCCATTCTTGAGTCCTTACAAATCCAGCAGCTCCCTCCACCTCTGAAATGACACTCCAATATTTATCCTAGTTTTCTCTCTGGTTCGGTCCAATTCTTTCTTTTTACACTGCTTTTTTTCTTCTTATTTCTTCTCTTTGATGTGGGCTATGGCAGGGCATTTTTCGGCTCTGTTGTTGTTGTTGTCTGTTCTCCGCCATTGTTTACAGTTTGGGCTTGAGCTTGAACATATCTGACCAGGTAAAGGCCCCCACACACCGCCCAGACTCAAACCAACAGCCAACTGCCTTTATCCGAACATTCTGTTGCCTCTCGTCTGACCCATTTGGCAGAAAAGTTGCATTGAACACCCCGCTTCGACATGCTGCCAACTCCACAGTAGCATGTACGTTCTGCACTTGCGCGAGATGCAATAAGCGGGTGGCACTAGTGTTGGGTATAAAAAAGACGCTGGACGCTCTTTACTTTCGATCAAAACGATATAAAAAATATAAACAGAACTATATCAGACAAAAACAGCTGCATACTAAACATGCAGCGAGGCATTACCAAACAAACACAGATTAATTTGTCCTGAACGGACATAACAGCTAGTCTCGTGCCAGTACTCCAAAACATGAAAACGAGAAATGACGGAACGGACAACGGAGTGCATAGAAAAACAAAGCGCACACAATATTCCGCCCCTCCCACACACCGCGCTGATTCGCTAGCACACCACCAATCAGAATGGTCATACAGCTGGCACACAACCAATCAGAGAATCCAATGGCTCAGACTTCGCATGTTGAATCGGAGCAGACAACGTCCGTGTGGCTCCAAAAGCTTTTAACGCAGCTGGACACGCTGAACATATTTGTTCCTGACCTCGTCCAAGTCTCTCCAAAAGCTTCAGACGTCCAACGGTTGGGCCAGTGTGTTCCTGCCTTAAGAGCAGGTGCGGGGGAGGGGCACTGCTCGGTATGCGTGTGAGGGAGGGGGTTTGCCAGCGGTGTATGCACGTGAGTGATTGAGTGATTGATGATCAACTTTTCTCCAAAAAATTAGTGAATGTAAACTGAGGAGAAGGCTCAATTGACCACGCTGTCTGTCTATAATAGAGTGCTCCGATCCGGTTTTGCAGTGCTGCAGTTATAGGTGTGTGTTATAAAAACAACAACACGAAGTGTTCCCGACTGAAAGATTACTAGAAGAGCTTGTGTTTGTCTCTTTTTTGAGATTTGTGTGCTGGTATCAACACGGAGTGTTTTATTTTGAAAAGTAACCGGATGTTCCTGTGTGTGACTTCCTGTCTGCTCGGTGCTAAATTCAGTTTATTTGCTGCGTCCTGCTCTGGCATCCGCCGAAGTCCTGCATATCTGAGTGAAAAACCAGCTCAGCTCCGCCAGGCAGCGGACACGTTTCTGGTAGAATCACAGAGTTCACCATTGTTCGCTGAAAGTGAAACCTTCTCCTTTTGCGCTCCTCCCCCTCCACACATTAGCCACTTACAGTGCCAGTCCCTGCCCATCTAACACACATTGGCCTGCCAGCTGTCATTCTAACTCCCAGATTCAGTTGGTCACAGTCTGGAGCCCAGGATATACTATTTGTGGACAAAACGATAGGATGGGCTAAGGCAGTGGTTCTCAATTATTTTTGTCATGCCCCGCCTAGAGGACAGAAATGTTTTCACACCCCGCTAATTTGAAATACTATTGAGAATCTGATAATATTTATTTATTTAAGTGTATAAACCACTGTATGAGTTGCAGCATTCTGCATACAATCACCTGATTATAAAAATGGTTTCATGCTGTCCTGCCAGACTTTTTAGGCATAAAACAGAAACAGGTCTTTCCTCATTTTTCACTGTGTTCACGGTAAACCCAAGGGCTATGTAGGCATTGTCATATATCCTGCTCCATAGTTCCCGACCGAAGGATAAGCAGAAGAGCTTGTGTTTGTCTCTTTTTTGAGATTTGTGTGCTGGTGTCAACACGGAATGTTTTATTTTGAAAAGTAACCGGATGTTATATTGTTATTTCGGCGCTTGACTTCCTGTCTGCTCGGTGCGAAATTCAGCTGAATTGCTGCGTCGTGCTCCGGCATCCGCCAGATTTGTTCCGGAACCCTAACCCCCCCGACACCTCAGGGCGCGCCCCACAGTTTGAGAATCACTGGGCTAAGGCAAGTTTTGGATGGGCTTGAGCCCACCCAAAAAAGGGCTAGCCTCACCACTGGTCTTGAGTGAAGGAAGTCTGGGATGTGAGGGCAGTCGTGACACATGCTTGAGCACAGGTCGGTCATATGAGAGGCACTGATAGCTCTCTCCGAGCGTTTTTCTTGAATCAGTAGCTATCTGCTCCTGAAGCTTCATGTAATCTTTGAGCAGCCTCTTCATGATTGAGTTTACCTCAGCCCTGGTCACCTTAGATTCTATCTCAGTGGAGAGTTTGAACTGCTTTGATGCACAGTCAGAGTGCAGATGAGATGAGTTTGCATTCCAGCTTCATTGCAAACTGGTTAAGTTCCTCTGTGTGGCTCTGTTTCTGCCTGTCATCCTCATGCTAACGTCTGATCAACCTATTCAGATTTTCACACTGTCTTTGAAGCTGCATGATTACATTCTGCAAATTGATAATCAACTCTGCATTCTCTTTATTCCTAACTGTAACCCTACTGCCTTCAATCTGCTATTGGCGAACACATTTTACTGTGTCCTGCAGCTCCTTGTAGAGTTGGAGCAGAAGTTTGAACTTGTTTTTCTGCTTTTCTGCTTGTCTGGTGGTGAAATCAGACCTGCCTTTGCTCTCATTTTGTTTAGCTGCATTTTGGAAGCTGTTAGGTAGCGGTCTCACAGTCTCACAGGTCTTCCAGCTTATCTTGTAGGACTTGATCTGTGTTTCTCTCCTCACACAGAGCCAATTTAATGTTCAGCTCCTTAATGTCCCCTTCCTGCTTCTTGACAGATATCCTGAGGTCGAATATTTGATGCCTGAGCTCAAGAGAGGCTTTTCGGTGTACCAGCTCTTTTTGAAGGCTTTGTCTCTCACTTAGCAGAGCTGACTGCACGACGTCCAAAGTCACAAACTGATCCACCTTCTCTGTATCTGGATACTTCTGGAAAGCTTCCCTCAGAGATTGCAATACCTCCATGTGTTGGTCAGAGATCTGATTAATCCTTCATTCCAGAGTGTTTACAGGTTGGTGGGATATCTGCTTCGTTTTCATCTCATCCATCTGCCCAGCAATGGCAGTGAGAAGAGAGGATAGGTTTCTGAAAGTTGACAACTGCAGCTGACTCAAAGGATTGGTTTAACAGCTCAGATAAGCCTTTGTCAGCCATTCCGTTTCTGTGTGAGAATACAAGTGGTAGACTGTTGCTGAGACAAATAAACACATAGCAACGGATAATTTAGCCAATTAGCGTCGAAAATGTTGCCCCAAGCCTATGTTTAAGTATCCTGGCACCCAGAAACAAGTGTAGGAAATCAAGATGGCGGCGTCAAGTAGACAAGAACATGAACACACAGGGCTTCAGCTACCCATAAATTCTGTAAAATCTCTCTTCCTAAACCCCTTCGAAAGGAGAACTTTAACGGAAAAAATTTGTGTTAAAGAACTTGGACCTGAAAAGCCCGGTCTGAATTTAACAGAGCAGACACATGAGAAAGGTGAAGTGCACCAGAGGAGCTTCTCAGAATTGGTACGACAGGGCTGCTTGGCTAACTGGATTTAGCTTTGCAAATGCAGTATTCTGCTTCCCGTGTTTACTTTTTGAAATGCCGGGGATAGATACTACATGGACTGTTACAGGAGTCAGAGAGCTAAAACATCTGTCAGAGTGGATCAAAAAACATGAATACTCGAAGGTGCACATGAACAACACTGTCAAGCTAGCCATGCTAGGCAGGACTAGCATAGCTGCGCAGCTGGATGAAGGACACAGGATTGTGGTTAGGAGCTTTTGAGCTGGCATTGCGAGGCTACGATGAGACAGCATCCTCCGACAACCCCAGCATTTTTCGGGGATTAGTCGATTTTGCTGTAACAAAATAATTTCCCAGTCTGGGATCAATAAAGTAATTCTATTCTATTCTATTTTATTTTGTGGTGTCGCTGAACTGTGTGTTAGAGGAGCACCTGAAGACCGCCACTGTCTTTAAAGCCACCTCAAAGACCGTTCAAAACAATGCTGTCTGTTCTTCGAGACTGCATTCTGGAGGATGTAAAAACGGCAGATTATCTAGCTATCCAAGCTGATGAAACAACAGACACTGCCACTCATTAGCCCTTTTTAGATAAAAAAGGCGGCACATTTGCTCCAAGGTAAGGGCGGTAATGTGCCGCCCTGTCTTTCTGAAACGGAGGCGTAATATTCCTCCTTTTCCAAAAGCCGCCACTGAGGTAAGTGTAAACATGTGACGTGCGTGAAGCACGAAGTTGGGCAGTGATCAGTGACAAAGAATTTGTCTTCAAAATAAGAGCTTTACATTGCACCCCATTGCAGTAGAACTGGGTTCTTAGCAGGGGGCTTTTAATTTGAAAGTAGCGACCATTCGTAGCTTGCCACTACACATCAAGCAGACACAACCAAGCAGCTACAGAGACTAGGAGACGCTAGCATCTCCTGGATCTCAGCGGCTGTCCAGTTGCTCATCTATCTTGATGTCCGCGGATGAAGTGATGGACTGACTGCTGTGATCAGCTGTTTCCTGGTTTTTAGAATTCCCCGGCTGTGGGTCGCACAACAGTGCACGTCATTGACACCTCTGCCCATTTCACGCAGTGGCCGGCATATTGACAACTTGGATTTAGATAGCAGTCAAGGCGGAAATAAGTGTACCCTCCGAGGCGGAAAATTGGCGGACCAAAACAGACCCCCAATTTGCCGCCCTCTATCTAAATCCGCGGATCTAGCTGCAAAAAGGACGGCCAAATTAGCGGCTTGCTGTGTCATGTTTGGAGTGGGGGCAGTGTTCTGTGTTTTCTCCTTTTTCTCTGTTTTCCCTCACCGGCTCCCGTCTACCGGCTTCCTGACCTGTGGGCGTGCCAACCACACCGGCTTCAGCAGAGACGCGCACCTGAGTCTCATTCATTCATCATTCCCTGCTACGTAAGCCCGGTCATGTCTCCACTCTGATGCCAGATTGTTCCGCCAGTTATGGTGAATTATCAAGAGCCTTTGTACAAATTTCTATTTTTGACTTGGAGAGTGAATTTTTCCTAGACGTAGTCAGTTTATTTTTGTGAGCCCGTCTCATATGGCAGGTGGATAGTGCCAATGCTAGGATTACCAGGAGGAGAAGGAGCAACCTCCCCTATCCGTCACCGCCTGACCGTGTGGATCTTTGAATGAGAGTGAATGGGATAGCAGATAAGAGACCAGCGGCGACTTCACGGCGAGTGCATTGAAAGAACATGTATCGACGGTGACGTATATATATGTGCACTGTAAAATGTTACCAGAATTTAACAATATTTTACTGTGATATTTCACAATAATTTACCATATTATCACTTTACAGGCTTTAACTGTAATAATCACAATATAATACTGTAATTTAGAATTTTCTGTGAAATCAAGTAAATTACTGTGAAAAAAACTGATACCAGGATTTAACAACATTGTATTGTAATATTTCACAGTAGAATACTGTAGTCAAACCATCCTCTTTGATAACACAACAAATACTGTAAAATTTGAATCGCGTTTGAACCGCACTGCATTGTGGGGCCAAGAAGAAACGACAGGTGGATACCGGTGGATAGGATACCGTTCTCTTTATACATCCATGGTGGATAATGTTACGACCCGACACATACCGATAGAAGAACTCGAAGGTAAGGTTAACATCATTACATTTTAGACAGCTTGTCACAACTTCTATTCGTCGTGAGAGTTAATGTTATTAAATGAACGCTCTTTTGGATCAAGGTAACTCTCTTTATGCTCCACTTTTTGGCCTTTAAGCCATTTCAAAGCCGTTTTTCTCCGCAAAGCTTTGCCACAGAGAAGTAGCTTATATCTCTGGAAAGCTCAAATCATGTGTTTTCATCTATTGGGCTCCACATGTCGTTATGAGGCATAGTGTGTGAGTTATTTGACCGAGAATACGCGGTGTTTTCGCCGCGAATTAGCAAAAGTCAAAGTTAAAGTAAGCTAACGTTAGCCTCTGGCTGCAGCAACTAAGTCATTGCAAAGCCGTTTTTCTCCGCGAAGCTTCGCCTCACAGAGAAGTAACTTATATCTTTCGAAAGCTCAGATCGTGTGTTTTCATCTACTCGTCTCCACACGTCGTTATGAGGCATAGTGTGTGAGTTATTTGACCGAGAATACGCGGTGTTTTCGCCGTTAAATAGCGAAGGTCAAAGCTAAAGTAAGCTAACGTTAGCCTCCAGCTGCAGCAGATAAGTCATTACAAAGCCGTTTTTCTCCACGAAGCTTTGCCTCACAGAGAGGTAACTTATATCTTTGGAAAGCTCAAATCATGTGCTTTCATTTGGTGGTCATATTGATGGGAGGGATATGCATGAGTGTTTGACTACTAAACTCTTTCAGCTTAAAGTATATGATCTGTCACTAATTGCTCTACATTCTTTTGCAGAGGCAGTTTAAACAACAAGGACAGTGACCTGTGGAGCAGGCTGTTGAGGTAAAAATAGCACATAAAACTGTGTAAATAATCTGAGAAAATCAAGTGGTTCTCTTTTTGATATTGTACTTTGATCCACCCCTGAATGTCTCATCAAACTGGCAAATGACATTTGGATCAAATTGAGCTTATAGTCAGTAATTTAATCGCATTCATTCACATGTTGACACATAACATTCGCTCTGATTAACCTCTAAATCATTGGAACCAGTAAAACGTCTCTTATGCACCACGTTAAATACGCTACAATGCTTTGTTATTTCTTATTTTACAGCCGTGTGTCACAGCCGCTGATGTGCAGAGGACAGTGACGTTACCAAGCACCCCCTGCTTGATTTTCCAAGGTAATGTTGGTATCTGGATTTTATATTGATATTTCGAGCTGTATGTGGTTATTTTAAAAATGAACAGAAAAGTCACTACATCTGGACTGTTTGCTAACATCAGCTGAGCTACTTGTTAACTGCTTATGTAAATTTGCACCGGGCAGCATTTCGAGTTTTTTTAAGGCTGAAGCTATACAAAAACTGTCAATAAAAAGACTGGATCAACCGCTATGGCTTATTAATGATGGAGATCAGTGATAGATGATTTAAAAAAAAAAAAACATGATCAGAGCATTTCTAGTTAAAACCAAATCTTGCAGACTTAAAAATTGCACAAGCAAGGTAGGCCTCAATGTTCTCTGGTGTAAGGTGTGCAAGTGACAGTCAGTTAGACCATTAACAATGGTCGAGTGGGATACAGTTTTAAAAAGCATTCGATGTTGCTGAACATTTAAATTAATGAAATACAAGCATTGCTCTCTTGTGCAGCATGACACTTTCTTAAAATAGTGCAAGATGGACATCTCTGTTCATTTCAGGTGACATAATGAAGCCTAGCGCTTGGATGCTGTCCACTGAAGGACAGGTGGTGATGGGACCACATGAGCATCCTCTGTATTTGGTCAATCTGAATCAAATTCAGCAGCCCAGCACTCCTCAACTTTCTCCTTTTGATAGCATGGCAAAGAGAGCACACAACCTGTGAGCTGTTGACATGTTTGGTAAACTTAATCAACTTTATTTTCATTACAATGTTTGCATGTATATCTCAATTTCTACACGACTGATTTGCTTGCTTGTATCTTGCTTTCAATGCTAATTTCTTTGGTGTAGGTTGGATTTAGTTAAAGAGATTTTATTAAATCTGTAAAACTGAAAGTTGTCTTTGCTTTATTTTTTACAGGTGCTTCTTGGGCATTAACCCTGAGATGGGCTCAAATTCAAAGAAGAGGCGTGGAGGCATCAGTCGACACGTGAGCACACTCCAAAGGAAACTTGTTGACTTTGAGTGGTCAATGTAAATATGAAATTGTTACGTAGTTGACTTAAAGGTCCCATATTATGCAAAATACACCTTAGAGTGGTTTTCTATCAATAATATGCATCCCCGGCCTGTCTACAATCCCCCCTGGCATGAAAAAAGTTCATCCTCTCCCTTTTTTGCTTTCTCCGCCTTTAGAAAATGTGTGCTTAAACAGGCGAGTTGAAGATAGTCTGTCGGTGACGTCACCGACAGACTAGACGCGTCCCCCTAGGTTGGTGGCACCGCCCCAGGTGAAGGTTTGCCACATCCCAAGGAATTATCTAAACGCCGCCATTTTTTTCCGCTCGGTTAGAAAATGAAGTTGGCAAAGAACTGTTGGTGTGTGCGAACCACTTTGAGCTGACTGTTTCACCAACTTGGGCCAGTACAAGGCAGGAGTAGTCAGCAGACTTTTACTCAAAGGAATACTTGCAGACCAAGGACATGTAAGTATACAAATGTGCTGTGTGTTTCTGTAGATAAGGCTGAACTCGTGCGTGATGTACTGTGTGTTTTGCCATTGAGACCAAGGTAAGGTTAGCGGCTAACCGCTAACGTTAGCTTCTCTGACCACACAAGTTAGTGCTACAGCAGAATCATTGTGTGTATTACATTTCTGATCTTGCACATTGTGTAATGCGTGTCCTGGGGAAATGTCTGCATGTGCAAGTATTTAGCTGTGTTTATTTAGCAATTTTACACGAACTAACTAACCCCTAATTTCCACTGGATACGTGTCCGCTGCGTTGCAGCTCCGATCCCGTTTGGCTCCGTCGTCCGCCGTCCGCCCAATCCCCACCGGTTGCGGTTCAAGTACGACACGGCGCAATCCCCACCAGGTCCGCTGCGCTGCGTATCAGCTCCGTCCCAGCTCCGGCAGTCCGGAGCCCTCCGGCACAGATACGCAGGACTTCTATTTCTGGCGGATGCCGGAGCAGGACGCAGCAATTTAGCTGAATTTAGTATGAAGCAGACAGGAAGTAAAGCGCCAAAATAACAAACAGCATCCGGTTACCTTTCAAAATAAAACACTCCGTGTTGACACCAGCACACAAATCTCAAAAAAGAGACAAACACAAGCTCTTCTGCTACTCCTTCGGTCGGGAACACTTCCTGTTGTTGTTTTTAATAACACAGACCTATAACTCCGGTCGGGAGTGATTATGTGATTATCGCGGGAACTCCTCGTCCTCCTGACGCCAGCTGTGTACCGTACTGCGCCGTGGCGTACTCGAACCGCAACCGGTGGGGATCGGCGGACGGCGGAGCAAAACGGGATCGGAGCTGCAACGCAGCGGACACGTATCCAGTGGAAATTAGGGGCGACTCATAGACTAAAGTGAAACGTATCTGCTCCGCTGGCGTGGCGGAGACGCAACGCAGCGGAGACGTATCCAGTGGAAATTGAGGGTAAGCAGTGTCACATAGTACCAGCTAACGCTAACCGCGAGCTTCCAAGCTAACGCTAACCGCAAGCTTCTAGTTCGCATCAACACGGTCTCCACATGTAAACCCAGAGACCGGTTGGTCAAGCGGTACATACACACACCCTCCGCCGGGTCTAAGTTTTCAGGATTTTGTGAAATATAATGCATTTGAAAACGTTTTCTAAGCTGGAATATGTTGGCATAGGCCGGGGCATCACGAGTGTGATGTTGCTTGCTAACTTACACAGTTTAGATTCTCTGCCCGAGTCCGACCCCGCCGCTATCCTCGGCCGGGCCGGGCCCCTGACCAAGTATTCGTGATTTTTGTTTTTAATAACTCAAAATAATGACCATATTTACAGCTAGAAAACGTGCATCTCTCTCCTCCCTCCATGTTTGTGTTGCTGCGTGGTGTTACACGTGAGTTATCCTCATGGCCAAAACATGACTTCAGACGTACGTGACATCACTCCCCGAGACGCAAGAAGAAAGCAAGAATATATATTTGTACTAAAGAAAATGACCAAAATAATTGTAATGCACAGTGACTTGAATACATAACTTTAATCTGATCACTGGTTTGGAAATGTTAAGGCGTTAGATTATTTGTTACTGAAATAAAAAGGTCAGGTTAGCATAACGTAACGCGTTGCAGCATTTAGTGCTTGAATTGTACTGTAACAGTGCTGTCATGTGTTATCCTATCCATATCTGGGAATTCGGTGCAGGATAATTAAACTGATTACTTGTTGAGAACATTTCAAATTGTTTGCCCATTTCTTGCAATTGTTTTCTCATTTTTTTAATTTATTTTTACTGTTCAAGACTCTACCTGGCTGCACTGCATTACAGTGAGAAGGCTGTTAGAGGACAAGCCACCACATCATCAGGAGATCCTCTTTACAAACTGAGCTTTCCAAAGTCCTGGAAGGGGGAGTGCAGAGCCAAACCCGTGAAGACAGAGCCGACATTCCATAAGTTTTACAATCTTTTATTTGAACCTCACAAATTAAAATAAACATGGACACACAGGCATCACACAAAAGGTTGAACACAAACACTTAAAATCTGAATTCTTTTAAGATGGTTTTCAAAATAAATAATAAGGAGAATGTATAAATAAGAAGTAATTAGGAGACATAAGAGAAACTTCACAACAGTACAGCACAAGGCTTTTTGGTTCTACTACAATTTTCCTGTAAACATACATTTTTGTTTATTGCACTGCAGACTGCGGTGATGCTCTGTTGGACCTGATCTTCAAGAAGGTTTTCCAGGACCCTACCCAATATGTGAAGGAGGTGCTGAAGACCTCTCAGACCACACAGACGGGCAGCACAACTCTCACTCTCCTCCCCAGAGAGCACCAGCACCACCTTACAAAGCTTATGTAGGCTATATTGGCTGAACACAATTCAAATAAAGTCAGCACTGAATGTTTACACCCATGGCAACTAGATACTTTCTTTGTTATCATTTTCATATTGATATTCTAGTTGATATATACAGTCAAACTGTTTCACTTGATAATTTCTTCTTCTTGTTATTATTTCATTCATGTTAACACATGTTTACAAATGTTTCTTACAATAAAACATCTTTCCTAACTGTTCTGTGTTTTCATTTTTTGATATGTAATTTTCATGGTAATAAGTAAAAGATAAACTATAAGCAATGTAAGATAGAGGAATCAGTTATGTACTTTTCATCATAACACTTTTGCGATAAATTAATAGTATTTATGTGACTAAAAGCTGACTGCACTATTCTCCTCAGATGTAAGGGTCCATAGACTGTCCGATAAATGTTCAGTGCATGCTGCAGTGCAGATACATTCAGGCAGACAGGTTCCAGGCCAGGAGGGTCCACCATGCATGATGGTGTATCAGGATGCTGCTGTAGTCTTCGTGTAACCTAGAAGTTATGAAAGGTAAGTGAGTGACAATAGATTAGAGAAAAAATGACAGCAAAATGACAACCTTGTTTGGCCAGTGTTCACACTTCATTGTGGTACTTCCATACAGCAGATATTCTAAGGTTATGTAGGAATTTGTACACAATTGCCACAGGAACACCTACTTTTATGCAGAATTTGTATTATCCATTGGAAACTATAATCGCTAATCACGTCGCATTGTTTCTTTGGTAATATATCTCAAGTTTATAAACCGTTGTAACTGGTAAAAAAACCCAAACAATTCTGACGGTAGAGAGGTGATAGGAGGCAACTGTGTTTATTGAAAACTTGACAATGCTGGCAGTAGCTAATTATAGGTCGTCACTACAAATAAGAGGTTCTCAATCAACTTACCTGGCTACATAAATGTAAATAATAACATGGGGTTACGCTTGTGTCTTGTAATGGCTGTTGCTAAATTGCATCCGCGTTACTGCAACTGAACAGCAGTAAACACTAGCCGAAGTTTAGCTAAGCTTCATGATGTAAACACTCGAGGCGGGAGAAGGGGGCTGTTATTTGAAACAACGCGGGGCAGACGGCCAGTAAGCTAGTAAATCTTTCGTTAGTCTGCAGTAACATAAAAGTAATGTCGAGGTAACAAACTTAACTACTGACCACTGAGAAACATCAATGTTAATTCTTGGCTGCTTACTTTCTTCTGGAGCCTCTTGTTCTGGGTCGGACCGCAGTCTGTTGTCCGGCAGCCATTACTCCCAGAAACTCCGCCGTTGCCATGGTCACATGTCGCCATCCTCACGTCTTCCGCAGGCAGGAGGAGGTGGGCGGTACCATGGGCGGCGCGCAGTAGCTCGTTAGCATTTAAAGGGAAAGACACTGAAACCGGCAGCCTGGAGCAGGGCTGTCAAACTGGTGTTTCAAGAACCCTGCTGTGCTCAATCCTTCAGTGTATTTCGACTAAAGCATGTTACTAACATTCCATTTAGACTTCAAGGAACCATATCAAGAAGCAGAAATGACCATAATATGGGACCTTTAAGTATGTTCATATTATGTTCATAAGTTGTAAATTGTTTATACTGCATTGTTTATACTGTATGTTTAAAGTTGTAAATTGACATGTGGGTTGGGTATGGTAACCAATTTCCTGCTATTGATTAATCACAATTTGATATTGATTCGATTTAATAGTGAGTGACTGATTCATAGATTCAGTTAGTGATATCAAAGTATGATTTTGAGCTGTAACCTGATTACATAACTACCCCAGCCATGTAACCCAGCTGGCACCAGACGTCACTTAGACGTCACAGAGACGTTGGCCTCCTACGTTGAATAGACGTTAATATTTAGTTGAAAATGAAAATCGGGTTAACGTCTAAACTTAACGTTGATCTGATATCAAAATCCAACGTTAGACAGATGTTACATTTTTATATTAAATCAGCGTCGGGTTTAGACATTAACCTGATTTTCATTTTCAACTATAATATAACATCTATCCAATGTTGGACTTGGATATCAAATCAACGTTGGGTTTTGACGTTAACCTGATTTTCATTTTCAACTAAAATATAACATACATCCAACGTTGGACTTGGATATTAAATCAACGTTGGGTTTTGACGTTAACCCGATTTTCATTTTCTACTAAAATATAACATATATCCAACGTTGGACTTGGATATCAAATCAACGTTGGGTTTTGACGTTAACTCGATTTTTATTTTCAACTAAATACTAACGTCTATTCAACGTTTGACTAGGATATCAAATCAACGTTGGGTTTTGACGTTAACCCGATTTTCATTTTCAACTATAATATAACATCTATCCAATGTTGGACTTGGATATCAAGTCAACGTTGGGTTTTGACGTTAACCTGATTTTCATTTTCAACTAAAATATAACATATATCCAACGTTGGACTTGGATATTAAATCAACGTTGGGTTTTGACGTTTACCCAATTTTCATTTTCTACTAAAATATAACATATATCCAACGTTGGACTTGGATATCAAATCAACGTTGGGTTTTGACGTTAGCTCGATTTTTATTTTCAACTAAATACTAACGTCTATTCAACGTTTGACTAGGATATCAAATCAACGTTGGGTTTTGACGTTAACCCGATTTTCATTTTCAACTATAATATAACATCTATCCAATGTTGGACTTGGATATCAAGTCAACGTTGGGTTTTGACGTTAACCTGATTTTCATTTTCAACTAAAATATACCATATATCCAACGTTGGACTTGGATATCAAATCAACGTTCGGATTTGACGTTAACCTGATTTTCATTTTCAACTAAAATATAACATATATCCAACGTCGGACTTGGATATCAAATCAATGTTGGGTTTTGACGTTAACCTGATTTTCATTTTCAACTAAAATACAACATAGTTATGAGACGTTGGATTTTGATATCAAATCAACATTGGGTTTAAACATCAACTCTTTTCAATTAAAATATAACATCCACCCAACATGTGAATTTTAAGTCTAATCCAACATACATTATATTTTGATGTGAAACCAATATTGGATTTTCATGTCTTTTAATGTTCAACTATAGTTCAACCTCTATTTAACAGTATAAAATCATATAATTTAGGTAAAAAGGCTTTCATTCTAAACTCAACACTTAAAATTTTTAGTTTTTAATGTTTTCTATCAGATTATGTCATTTGTCCATTTTTGGGCATGGGAGCAATTTCAGGTAATATTCTTAGTTTCCACGAGGGGCGTAGGATGGCTTCCTGCACTCCAATGGAGCAAATGAATGACACAATTTTGACATAGGTGTGATCCTAAGGATGTCAGGTAATGATGTGTGTTTGTGCATAAAAAAAATGTGCTTGCAAATATTTATTAGCAAGATAAATTGACATGAATTATAGTGTATCGTACCTCCAAGTTTCAGGGAATTTCTCTTGGTACAGGTCATTGAGCTTTGAGTTTCCAAGGCAAACCTGGCTGTGATGCACAGGTTGAAAATACCTGTAGTTTTGATCTTTTCATAAAAAAATGCCACACACAACTGCACAATAGCCCCTACATACTCAAATAGCTGCTCTCCAAAAAACAAAAGGATCACAGGTCATCTTGACCCCTGGCCTCTCGAGAAACAAAAACAAAGTCTGACACTGTTTATAAATCTGTTCTGGAGTTTATACAGGTGCAGTCAGTACTACTGATATAAGTGAGCCTATCAGCTCCCAGGTCCTTCTTTATCTGGGGAGAGGTCATATTCCCTGACTGAAGCACTTGAGTATTGGATGGGCTCAGAGAGTGAAGATGGGGAGAAATCTTCTACCCAAGATGAGGACATGTCCTCTCCTGAAGATGATGGGACACCTTCCTCAGAGGATGACAGCAACACCACTGATGACAACTTCCAGCCAGTGCCTGATTCCTCTTCCTCAGGGGAAGAAGACGGTACAGACACTGCGATGGAGGCCGATCAGCTGATGGCAGAGACAGAGGAGCTGGCGGGTGAGCGGATGTCTCGTCATGGGAAAATGATGTGGTTTCCCACTGCTGAAGAGACCCTGCACCACAATCCAGTATCCACTGGTTTCACCCCAGGGCCCACCCTGTATACAGTTGCCCACATCATCAACATGAGGTCTGCCTCTGACCTGTTTATAACAGAGGAGATCATTCAGCTGCTGTGCACCAACACAAACCTGCATGGGAGGTGAAGGTGTGAGGATTGGAGGGATGTGGATGAAGTGGGGGTAAGATTCTACATTGGGATTCTTATTCTGGCCGGCGTCTACCGTTCAAGACATGAAGCAACACATAGCATGTGGGATGCCAAGCCAGGAGGGGCCATGTTTCGTGCTACGATGCCCCTCTATGGCTTCACTTAGATCAGCACTAACATCTGCTTTGATGACAGGCTCTCCCATCCAGGAGGCTTCAGGAATGATAAACTCGCTGCATTTCGCATCCTGTAGGAAAAGTGGGTGGCTTGCCTCCCCCTCTTATTCAGTCCAGGGGTTGATGTGTGTCTTGATGAGCAGCTTGTTGCATCCATAGGTCATTGTGGATTTTCAACCAGTGGCGTGCACAGAACTTTTGAAAGTCAGGGGCGAAAAGCAAAAAAAGGGCACATACAGCGCATTCTCGCGACTGAAGAGGGCACATTAACGCACATTTTGGCTCCCAAGAGGGCATTTCAGCGCCTGATTTTGTCACCCAAGTGGGCAGTTTATCATGTTTTAACCAGCCAAGGTGGCAGTTTGTTGTGTTTTGCCAACCAAGAGGGCACTTTAACGCACTTTTTGGCCCCCAAGTGGGCGGTTCAGCGCACGTTTTGGCTCCCAAGAGTGCGCTTCAACATGCGTTTTGGCACCTAAGAGGGCACTTTAGCACTCATTTTGGCTCCCAAGAGGGCACTTTAGTGTGCATTTTTCAACAATTGGGCCACTGCCCCCCCGCCCCATGCACACCACTGACATCTACAATATATCCCCAACAAACCTGCAAAGTATGGCATTAAAATCTGGTTCACCTGTAATGTGGCAACCTCCTATGCCTGGAGGATGGAGATTTACATGAGAAAACCACCCAGTTAAAATTCTGGAATTGATTAAAATTTTGGATTTCATGATCAGGACTGATGTCAAATTTAAAAAAAGAAGCAAATATTTTCAGTATATAGTGTCTGTATAGCACTTTGTAAGCAAACAGGAGGTGGCTACGTTTGGCCACGAACAAGCTGAGAGGGAGTTTTTATGTTTTTCTGTCACTGCACAAAAAACTAATGAAGCATAAAAATCATTGATACTGCTTATCATTGACACACATTAAGCTGCAATGATGATTAAAGAATAATTTAGATAGCATGTATTATTTTGTGAAAACATGGTGATTTAATGCTATTTTCCCTTATAAATAATCAGCATTATGTGATCTAATAGGCATTTAAAGGGTTAAAATTCAGAATTTGAATGAAATTTTAGTCTTCATGACCAGGACTGATGCAAATTAAAAAAAAATGGAGAAAAAAAGTGGAATTTTTTATATACATATATTAGTTTTATAGCATTTTAGGAATGTAAACGAGAGGTGGACACTTTTGGCCACGAACAAGCTGAGAGGGAGTTTTTATGTTTTTCTGTCACTGCACCAAAAACTAATGAAGCATAAAAATCATTGATACTGCTTATTATTGACACACATTAAGCTGCAATGATGGTTAAAGAATAATTCAGGTAGCATGTATTATTTTGTAAAAACATGGTGATTTAGTGCTATTCTCCCTTATAAATCATCAGCATTATGTGATCTAATAGGCATTTAAAGGTTTAAAATTCAGAATTTGAATGAAATTTTAGTTTTCATGACAAGGACTGATGCAAATTTAAAAATTTAGAAAAAAAAAATGTAATTTTTTAATATATATATATTAGTTTTATAGCATTTTAGAAATGTAAACGAGAGGTGGACACTTTTGGCCACGAACAAGCTAAGAGGGAGTTTTATCTACTTTGCCTTCCCTGCTCAAGAATAACAATGCATAATAATCAATGTTGTTGTTAATCAGTTACATATCTCAGACTGTGTTATTGGTAATACAAGAAAAACCGGTAGCACTGAGAAGATAGGCAGTGGTCATTTTTGTGGTAGTTTCAAACAAGCGCATTGTGCAAACAAAATGGCATTTGAGGGGTTAAAAAATTCAAAATGAATCAATTTTTTGTACCTATGACAAGAACTCATATTAATTAAACATTTTATGCAGTAAAAGCAGCAAAAAACATACAAAATCCCAAAAATTACAGACTCAATCTGTTGGTGGCCATTTTTGGCCACGAACAAGCTGGTAGTGAAAACGAACAAGGCCAGAGGGTTAAAGAACAGTTAACAACACTTAAAAACAACAACAACAACAACAACAACAACAGGACAGAGCAGACAGAGTGAGGTGGCAGGAGAGTAATAACAATTAAAACTGCAAGCAGTGATTAACGGGCCCTCGCAGTACGCGCGCACGTTGGGGCATGCTGCCGTCCAAATGCGCCGCAGGTGAAGCCACATTGCTTGATCGTTGTTCACGGAGGCACCAACCGCCTGCGTTTGGGACAGTGCACGCGGAGGATGAATATCAGTCTCTTCTCCCAAAGTGTGTTTGTAACCAATGGGTTGCCCTTGCCAGTATTAAGCGCTTTCAGGTGAAGTCAGAACAACTTCCTGCAATCCACAGACATCCAAATGGACTGCAGTTGAATGATTTCTAAAACACTTAGTAATCAGGAACGTTTTGACAATCGATTCTGCACTGTTATGTTCTGTGAAGTGTTACGGCCTTCTCTTTGCCTCTGTCTGGAATTCAGGCATGGACACCTGTGTTTTTGCAGGGAATAGATTGGAAGTGGGACAGAGAAGGGGGGGTTGTGGCTTGCAGTAAACTTCCTCAGCCCTAAATTCGAACCCGGGTCCACTGCGTACGTGGCATGCACTCTAACCACCCGACTACAGGTGCAGCTAAGACACTGCCTTCTGTTGTCACTGTGAAGGCAGGAAGGCAGCGCATCATAGGGGAGGATGGAAGTGGAATGCCACAGATTTAGATAGGTAGTGGAGTGCAGCCAGATGTGATTCTTCCTTTTGGAAAGGGAGAGCGGTCAAGTGACCAGGTTTGACGAGCGTCCTGCAGTAGCTGTGTTTAACCAAAGAACTCACTCAGTCGTTTCATATCGCAGGGGAAGCCACTGCGTTCATCGCGGAAAAGTTGTGCAGAATCACAACTACACACATCTTATTTAGTGCAACATTGACAGGGCAGACACAACACGCAAATGGCATTCTTAGCAAATTGGCTTATTTGAAAATTGTGTGCTGTGGCTTACTACCACTGCCTTATCCATTATGTGGCTCCAGCCATTACCCTTCAAAGATGCCCTGTTGTAATGTGCAATTTACACAAAACTACCTGCAACAGCCATGTACATCTGACTATCTACTGTCATCACTGCACATAAATGAGTGTAGAATAATGCTTCACTTGCCTTCTTTCAAAAATGTATTCATGGCTGTCTATCAGTGTCAAGCTTTTCATCTAAGTTCTGCTTTGTTTGCCATTTTATATTCCATAAAGTAGCGTGCAGCCAAATTTTGCAGTTTCAATAAAATCTGATAAATATGAGGCTGACTTCCTGCAATGGAATGGAACTATCCAGAGGTTATTCAGACAGGATACATGTGCCTTGAGAGAAAACAATGCCCTCTAGTGGCGACTTGCATCACGAACACCATAAATTCATGTGCTTCTAATCAAAATTGACCACTTCCTGTTGGACTGACAGTGTGGGTGTAAATGAGTCATTTGTGCGTCTTGTCATAACACACATGCGTGCCAACTTTCATTCATGTACATGCATGGAGGGCGCCAAAATTGACTGAGATAAACCTTACTTCATGTTTCCAGTGGGTGTAAAGTGGGTGGCGCTATGGATATGACACAGTATTGATGCACAGATCTATTCATGGCAACTCCCTCTAGATTCCCTCTAGATTTGGCCGAGCTAGGAAATAGTATGAAGGAGTTATCAGGACTTGATGCTTCATGACGAAGGGCTGTTATGCCGGGCTCCGCAACTGCCAGCAGGTATGACGTAGGATAAAGATTTCCGTAGCTTTTCATCTTCAAGGTAAGAGGATGCTACTGAGAGACTTTGAAGTCGGTGGTGTTACATCTGTTGGAGGAGATAATTTAAGTACGAAGAGCGGCATAATTCAAAATGGCGGCCAAAAGCAAAATGGCAGACTAAGTATTGATGCTGAGATTTGTTCGGGCAGACAGCCTCTACAGTTACGAGCAGTTTGGTGCGAATAGGAAATTATATGTTGAAGTTATACAGCCTCGATGCTTGACGGCGTGAGGACAAAATGGTTTCCACCGCACCGCCCACTAAAGTTTGGCGCAGCTGAATGATTTCCATCACGTTTGTTCTTCGAGGCATGAAGAAAATTACTGAGTTAATTTGAAGACTGTGGTGTTTCAGCTCTAGGACAAAATAATTTTCAAAGTAGGCATGAATTGGTCAAAAACGCCGCCAAATTTCAAAATAGCTGACTTCCTGTTGGACTGAGAGTATACATCCAAATGGGTTTTTTGTGCGTCTGTTCATGAAGAATATGCGTACCAATTTTCGTCCTTCTATGTTACAAGTAGGAGGCGGGGCATCACAATAGGTGGCGCTACAGAGCCCACGCGTCACAGCCACGCCCCATGACTACACAGGTCTCATCAGGGCGACTCCTTCTGCATTCCTGAGAAATTTGGCCAAAATAGGACATTGTATGAAGAAGTTACGAGGACTCGATGCTTTACAGCGAAGGATTTGAATTGACCGCTCCACCGCGGCCAGCAGGTATGACGTAGGATAAAGATTTCCGTAAGTTTTCATCTTCAAGGTCAGACGATGATGCTGAGTGACTGTGAAGTCGGTGGTGTTACGTCTGTAGGAGGAAATCATTTAAGTACGAAGATTGGCAATATTTCAAAATGGCGGCCAAAAGCAAAATGGCCGACTTAGTATCGATGCAGAGATGTATTCGGGGAGACAGCCTCTACACTTACGAGCAGTTTGGTGTGGATAGAAAATTGTGTGTTGAAGTTATAAAGCCTCGATGCTCGACGGCGAGGGAAAAAAATGGTTTCCACCGCCCCGCCCACTAAAGTTTGGCGCAGCTGAATGATTTCCATAACTTTTGTTCTTCAAGACATGACGAAAATAACTGAGTTAATTTGAAGACTGTTGTGTTTAAGCTCTAGGACAAGATAATTTTCAAAGTAGGCATGAATTGGACAAAAATGCCGCCACACATCAAAATGGCGGACTTCCTGTTGGAGTGACCTTATCGGTCCAAATGGGTGTTTTGTGCGTCTGGTCATGAGGAATCAGCGTACCGAATTTCGTTCTTTTACGCACTTGCAGGAGCTCGGGCAGAACATAGGGGGCGCTACAGAGCCCGCAGGTCACGCCACGCCCAGTGACGGTGCAGGATCGCAATTTTTCCTTAGCGGCACAGGTATTCAAAATTTGGTGAGTTTTCGTTCATGTTCAGGCATCCAAAACTGCAGTCGAACTCGGATCGGAATAATAATAATAATAATAATAATAATAATAATAATAATAATAATAAGAATAATTTTTACAATTACAATAGGGTCTCACAGGTCTGTGACCTGCTCGGGCCCTAATAAGAAGAATAATTTTTACAATTACAATAGGGACCTCACAGGTCTGTGACCTGCTCGGGCCCTAATAATTGTCACTGCTGAATCTGGCTTTTCCTGCCACCTCCTCCCATCCTGTCTGGGGCATATTTGAGACAGAAGGCCACAGCCTCAGATATCTTGGCCTCCGTCTCCTCCTCCCTCCCTGGAGTCTTCAGGACACTCTCTGTAAGAAATAATTGAAACTTCAGAGTACAGGACAAGTAAGGCTACAGTAAGAGTAAGGGTGAATTCCAATTCTTATTTTCATCCCTACCCCTACCCCTAGCCTTTAAAGGCCCCCACACACCGCCCAGACGTCCAGCTGCCTTATCCGACCACTCCGTTGCCTCATGTCTGTCCCGTTCGGCAGAAAAGTTGCATTGAAACGCACCGCTTCCACGTGCTGCCTACTCCACAGCAGCGTGTACGTTCTGCGCTTGTGCGAGATGCAATAAGCGGGTGGCGCTTGTGTTGTGAGTTGTAAACGAGAGGCTTATGCATGCAACTCTCTTTACTTTCGATCAAAACAAAACTTAAGTATTTCAGATAAAAACAGCTGCATACTAAACATGCAGCAAGGCATTAACAAACTAACACAGATTAATTCTTCCTGAATGGACACAACAACTTGACCCGTGCCAGTACTGTAAAACATGAACACAGGGAATGACGGAACCGAGTCCATAGAAAAACAAAGCGCACACAGTATTCCGCCCTCCCACACAGCGCGCTGATTCGCTAGCACACCGCCAATCAGAACGGCCATTCAGCTGGCACACAACCAATCAGAGAACCCAATGGCTCAGACGTCCGACAGCCCTCCTCCTCAGACTTCGCATGCTCAATCAGAGCCGACAACATCCGCGTGGCTCTGAAAGCTTCCGACGCAGTTGAACACGGCAAACATATTTGTTCCCGACCTCGTCCGAGTCTCCCCAAACGCTTCAGACATCAACGGTTAGGCCGGTGTGTTCCTGCCTTAACCCTTGAAACAGAGCTACAAGGGGGTAGGGGTTGAAAGTCAACCCCTACGAATTGGGACACCCCTTCAACAATCACATAGGTCATCAGTAGTCTCCCTTGGCGTTCACGTAAGCAGACGTGACAAGTTTTTGCCACAAATCCTGTATTCAAAATCATTTCAACTTAATAAAATTTAATGCAGACGATTGGTTCATTGTAAAACATTCATTGATGTAAATGTGGTGATTTGTGTACGTAGACTACAGAGCTCCCAGGCAGCGCTGCTCTTCTATCCAATACACACATGAAGCTTCACTTTTAATTCAAACAAACTAATGTCACTGCCATAATTGTTACATTTCATCAATGAGACCAGCATTTGTCTCCTAAAAAGAATGTAACCAGCCGGCGGTAAACCTCTAAAAACCTGCAGGTAAGTTAATTAGCGATCGTCTTCTCTCCTGGGATGACGACGGTGGTTGGCCGGCCGACAAGCTCTCCAGACATGCTGCTGCCTCTGTGACGAGCCGTTGATCTGCTCCACAGGTGGAGCTTCAGTTCTCTGAAAAACGTCGGAGCAAACTTCTAACAGCCGTCATTTGGGTAAACTAACTGCGCATTGGGGATCTAGACAGTTACTGTCTCGCATGAAAAAATATTAAAACTTAAAGTGAAGTAATGACAGCGCTACAGCGAGAAATAAAACAGCTTTTCATTTTATGGCTACCGCTGCCGGTTGCCACGAGATGCATTCTGGGAAACTTGTCATACCCCTCGGTTTGAAGTGTGCCTCTGAAAAATCTCCGTTTTAAGGGCCAGATAGCCCCACCACTTCCTCCTAATCCTCTTCTGAACGCGCAAAACGACTAAGGGGGGAATTGGAATTCACCCTGTGTGTGAGAAAGAGAGAGAGAGAGACAGAGAGAGCACTGAAAATATGCTTTTTACCTGTAATGACACTGAAAAGGCGTAGCTTAGTGAAGGCAAGCTTGCCCCTCCCTCCTTTCATGTTGAATTTGCTCATGAGGTCATTGCTCATCAGCCTGTGGATACAAAAAGGAAATGACTAAAAAGCCCAAATAATCAACTCGCAATATTTTTCACTGGTTTATTTTTGCTAACAAATATGTTGTGTTTAATGTGGACGTCACAGTGGTTCTACTGGTGGTGGTAGAATGAGGGTCCATGGGTTCATCCAAACTGTCAGGATTCATTACCTGGCAAGACCACCGTTTCAACATTTTGGACTGGGGTTGATGCTTAAAGGCCAACTGCCATTTTTTACAACCTGGACCTTGTTTCTGGCATAAAATACGATCATTTACTCACCCAGATAACTTTGGTATCATTTGGAGTCCAGAGCCACGTTTATCCATATAATGCAAATGACCAGGGCAACGAAAGGCAGCCTCTAAATAATGCATTATCTGCTGCGAAACTCGAGATGCACCGATCAGGATTTTTGGGGCCGATCACCTATCACCAAAAGTAGTATCTGCCGATCCCGATATTGCCGATCACCGATCACAGCGTCAAATCCATAAATTCTTCTATATTGTTGTCTTGTGTAACTTTAATATATTTAATTAATGATTCTTCTTACACAACATTGACATTGTATTATTAAGTATAAAAATTAGGAGATGAGAAAGTATCATGAATTGACCACAGTTTTATTGCAGGCTGAGGCAATGTGCAATATTTCACACTCTAGAGCCTCTCTTAGAGACAACTTGGACTCAGCTTACATAGAGTAACTGTAGCTTACTAGTGGGAATGCAGCAGTCAGGGTGGGAATTTCGTCATTTTAGGGGCAAGTCCATTTGGCCTTCACTTTTTTTTTTTCAGGGGCACCAAGGCCACTGAGTAAAATGTGTTGATTTACCTTTCAGACTGATACCATAACATCCTAATTTATAATAATAATTATAATAATATTTATAACATGGATTACATATTAAAACATTCTTTAATACCCAAATCAAGTTAAAGGAATAGTTCGGGTTTTTTGATATGAATGTATGGCATCCCCGTCAGCAGTGTCGTGCACCGAGTTCTTGCCCGGTTTTGGTGCTGACGAAAGTAGTTCGGCAAGTTGTCTGGGGTCATGAAAATAAAGCCTGTTTTCTTTTCAAAACAAATGTGTTCAAAAGAGTGATTCATTTGCAACACCAAACCGTTGTACTGCTTTCGTCAGCACCAAAACTGGGCAAGAACTCGGTGCACAGGACACTGTCGGGGGTAAGTCAGTGTTGATGCACGACACTGCTGACAGGGATGCCATACAGATTCAAATCAAAAAACCCGAACTATCCCTTTAAAGTTACATTAGAAAGTAGTTTTTGTTAAGCAGGGTTAGGGTTAGGTGATTTTTGTGACACCACACTGAATATTAGTATTACTGAATATTTCTTCCAATAGAAATTCCCGAAAATTATGGCAAAGCACATTTTTTCCAAACAAAAAAATTTAGAATAACCAGCAGGAGACCACTGATGTGTGGAGTGATTTTGGTAACACTACACTCTGAATAATAGTGAAGTTATTGAATTTTTTTGTAGTATCTCTTTTCGCTGTTGCACTTTGTAGACGGTCCCTGCGCCCTCGTCTCACAGCCAGCTGACCATAGAGACCAGAGTTAATGTCCATACGCTGGTTTTGATGAAAATACGGTTGTAGCTCGTTGTCTTCCTTACTACGGTAGAAAAGTTCCGTCGTTTGTGTTTTAACAAGGATTCACTTATAAGTTATTGATCCGGGAAGTTCGAATCTGAGAATATATTTCCAACTAGGGATGTAACGGTATGAAAATTTCACACGGCGGTAATAGTGACCAAAATTATCACGGTTATCGGTATACCGCAGTATTTTTTAAAATGTCTTCAAAATGTTGAAAAAACACTGATAAATTAAAATAATTTCATCAAGATTTATATTTAAATATATTTATTATATATTAAAATAGTCCAAATCCAAAACCTTAACAAAACACTGCTAAATCAACATTAAATAATTATAAAAGAATGTATCAAAACTGTGCAAAACAGGTCATTGGCTTTTTGAGATGAGGCAGCCTGTTTTTGAAACGTGTCCTTTAATGTCTGTGTTACAGATGTAGAATGAGATGTAGAGGTAGCAGCACTCGATTGGCCAGCAGACCCTCTGTGAAAAAAAGGAATGAAAATGTCATTATTAATCATTACTGTCACTGTTACTTAATACTAAGGGTGCAACCAACAGATCACAAAACTCACAATTTAGATCATTTCACTTTTGTGAGAAACAGGTTGGATAATTTTTCAGATCAAAACAAAAAGGATTATTGTTAAATTAATTATGAATACTTTATTTTGGCTCTTATCTCTATCCAGACACTTGTTATATTCACCATTTTATATTATTCTTTATATATAGTGTATTCTACAAATAATCCACAAGTATTATATATTTCTGATACATATATATTTCTGATATATATATATATTAGGGCTGTCAAACAATCAATTTTTTTAATCGCGATTAATCGCATTTTATCCATAGTTAACCCTCTGGAGTCTGGGGTATAATTGGCCGTTTTTGACTATTTTTGATTTTACCATTATATTTCACCTTAAAAACTGTTCACCTTGCCTTGTTTGGTGTCATTATTTTCAGCACAACCTC
Organism: Diplodus puntazzo; assembly: GCA_963678695.2. NCBI lineage: Eukaryota > Metazoa > Chordata > Actinopteri > Spariformes > Sparidae > Diplodus > Diplodus puntazzo. The sequence goes on from OZ023174.1 coordinate 29,016,518, forward strand.
ACATGTGTGACTGTACAGTTATTTTTTTCATTTTGACATACTGTATTAACACAATTGACCTAAAATCACAAAAAAACATAAAATCCGAGTAAGAAAAAGTTAGATTTTTTACTGTAAAAACCACAAATATGATAAACGAACCATTTTGATTACTTATAATGCAAATATAAATTGCTGTTAACTAAATGTGTGCATAAGTTTTTGAAATTTACAAAGTTATATGCAACTATTTACATTTAAATGCAGGCAATGCCTCAGAGTCAGGGCTCCTCAGCTGAATGAAGAGCTGCACTGCCTGCTGCACATTCAGCTTCTCCACATTCTTTTGACTCATTAAATTAAAAAAAACAACTCCACAACACACTAAACACACTTCACTAAACACTACAGAACACACTAACTATGCACTCCAAACACGCTAAATGTCACAAATCTCTCAACTCTCAAAACTCGCGATCTCTGTCTCTGCCTCTGTCACCGGCACAGCTGCTGTCACTTTTCCACCCCGTCACTCCCAAATCTTCCCCCTGTCCCCCAGCAACCAGATCACGTGACTTGCCACCTAATTTTGTGATTGGCTGGTGTGGTGGCTTTTTCCACCAATAGGAACACGTTTTTTTGCCTTCACACACTTCCTGCTTGCGGACACGTTCGTGAGGAAAGCCCGACTTTACCGTCTCTTCCTGCACCAAACGCGCAGCAAACGTGACGGCAACGTTAGCGAAAAAGCGTGGCGGACATAGTATATCGTATCTCCGGTTTTACTTGGCCTATCAACACGATTTAAAAACTGGTAAATAGTTTGAAGGCTGCTCGAACACATAAAGTCGGAACCGAGACTCACAGAGGCGCCGTTTTGCTGCTACGTCAGCTTCAATTGGTCACGTGATTTTGACGCGCCGGCGCGTCAATCGACTCCAGAGGGTTAACTCGTGATTAATCGCAATTTTTTTTGGCATATTTTTTTCTGTTCTAAATGTACCTTAATGTATTTTTTTCATGTTCTTAATACTTTTAACAACTTAAGAAAGGGAAAATATGCTTGCATAATGAAAATGTTTATTCAACACTTCAAATCATGCAGGAAAATAAATCCAGGGTTGTCTGCTTTTGGCGAGGGGGGGCGACGGGCTCTCTGCATCTGCCGTCTGTTTGGCTTGCAAGTGGTGTCCACTGACACTGCACGTTTTTCTTCTTCGCCTTTTTCACGCAGTGTGCTACTTTCTGTCAGTCAGTATCACACTGATGATCGCCATGGCTCCGGTGCAGCGAAACAATAAAAAGTACGACTTGAAATTCAAACTTTCTGTCGTGATATATTCAGAGGAAAACTCAGGAGAAGCAGCTGCTAGACATTTCTCTGTTGACCCCAAGAGAGTGAGAGAAACGGAGCTTCAGCGTCTGTCTGAGGAGGACAGCAGCAGGGCCAGGCTGCCTGCTGGAGGGAGGAAGAAGGCTAGCGAGGAGCCTGAGATAAACATGCGGGGATGAGTTATCAGCAAACGGGAACGCCATGAGAGAGTGTCCCGCAAAATGATCAGGGCGATGGAGAAACAAATGTCCGCCACCGTGAGTGACAACAGAGATGAGGAGTTTGCAGCGAGTGCTGCTTTTCAGTCCGCCGTGTTTTTAACGAACCGCCAAACCTGCTTCTTCTTCTTCTGATTCCCTTTCTTATTCTTCTGCCACCCTCTGTGCCGCCGACGGCCGTAAATCATACAATACGTGTATTTTTTTTATATACTGAGCGGTAATCGCGCGTTAAAAAAATTAACGGCGTTAAGAGGACGTTGCATTAACTTTGACAGCCCTAATATATATATATATATATATATATATATATATATATATACACACACATATATAGGCTGTCTGTCTCTCTGTCTGCCTGCTTGTCTGATGTCAGTGGACTCGGTCAGTCTGATTGGTCAGATGTCTGCTGAGCCACAGGTAGACACTGCTCAGGTGAACGGAGCTGAGATGAAAGTCAGTCATCTCAGTTAGTTTGCGTTCACTAACTCAGTCCACTCAGTACGAGTTTGTCTCAAATCCTCCTCACTGCAGCACTGAATCAATATTTGGGGAATTATTAGGTCAACTTTAAAAAGTGAAATCTACAATTAATAAGCGGTTCAGATAACGTGTCAAATCACGGATCAACTTCGTTCAGTAATACCACTATCTGGTCAGTTTACAGCAGATTAGACAGAGAAAACTCGACACACACATACATCATGCACCCGAGCTTAATGTTAGCTTACCTTGCATTCGTTGAACAGTTGCAGGTGATGGTCGTAAAGTGAAAGTAAGTAAACTGGAGGTGTTTCAGCCCCTCGCAACAACTTTCTTCTCGCAGCTCCTGCAGATAGGGCTGCCATCCTCGACCAGCTGTCCCTGAGCATTCTTATAATAACCAGAATACGCCCAGACTGCAGATTTGGTTCTCTTTGAAGGCAGAAAAATGACGTGAGGGCCGCTACTATTGCCATCGGTTGCCGATCAATCTGTGCATCTCTATGCGAAACTCGTTCATTTCACCAAAATTTTGTCCGGTCTGCTTGTTTACCAATTCGGAAATACACAAAAACTAACCATGTCAACAGTATAGCAGTAGCAAGTTCCAGGTACACAAACCAGCCATAGCAAAGTGAATGAGCCGCGGCGATGACATCATCCAGTTCAAAAGTTAGTAGGTCAGTCTACAGACCCCAGATGACAACAGGTAACTCCGGCTCTGGACTTAAACGGGAATGGCACTAGTGAATCATAACAAAATATGGTGAAATGCTCATGTTTCGCAGCAGATAATGCATTATTTAGAGGCTGCTATGCACCCACCCCATCCCTGTTGTTTTATAGATGAAAACACTGTTCAGATGTTTGAGGTGTCACTTAAGCAAAAAATATTGACATCAAAGTCACTGTTCTGCTTGACATGTTTCTTTCCACAAAAAGCTTGTTTTCTGAGTGTTTTGGTCAAAAACAGGTGTTTTTAATGAAACCAGATTATGTTCTACTGCCATTTACTAAAGAACGGAAAAAGGTGGAAACAAACCTTTTTTCCTAATGAAAGAAGAGAGTCTACTCTTCTCTTGGTAGTTTCGGTGTTTACATAATCATAGAACACAATATTCTGTGGGTCTTGAAAGATCGGTCAAAATGCTCTAAAATGGCTGGCAGTATGGGGCTCTCTGCTCTGAAAATGGCTGGCAGCCAATGAGTTAATAACATCTTATTGACAGAGTTACAAACTTACTTCTCCATGATCCTCTTGACGTTGTCCTTGAGGTGGATCCCTCCTATCCTGGACAACCCATTTATCTAAATTTACAGAAACAAACAATTTAGCAAAAAAGGACGTTTTAGAGTGATGCACGATAATTGAGGCTGATAAATTGCTTAATCAATTTCATTCATAATTCCAATAATGACAAATAGAAGCGAAGATAATGATGTTTCAACATCAGCGGGTAGCAGTGATGCACTTAAGCGCACTGACTTGTCTTGGCAGGTCAGACACAGTTATGTGTCAAGCTATTGTGCCACCATATAAGCGTGCCTAATGAAGAAGACACATAACAGATTTGCGCTCTACCATCCCATCGTCGATGACGTCTTTGCACCTGCCTCAGAGACAGCGGAGCAGGGGAGCTTGTTAAAAAAAAAAAAAACAGTGCTACATCCGAGACTTGGACTTGGTTCGGCTGTAAAGCTACAGTTGGTAAGTTGACGAAAGTGAAAGTAAAGTCCGTGACTTTATGAACCTTGTAGAGAGAAGACGTACCGTATCCATAGCAACCGGAGATTCCAAAAGGATCTCACATCTTGTTCACCATGAAACACACTCGTCTTGTGTGTGTGTGTGTGTGTCAGATGTTGAGTAGAAAAAGATGTGTCAAGTGACAGCAAACAGGCAACATGAGCAATTTATTCGACCATTTATGGCATTGTTATTTGTGTTCGTTTGCACTATTTGCATCATTAAGTGCTGGTTTTAATTTTGAGTTTTGAGATCTGCTTCCTGCACAATAATTGCTCTAAAAATTACATTGTTTCTTTCTTTTTTTTTTTTTTAAATCAATTAAGCTTTGCTATAAGGGACTACAAAACCCATTCAGAAACACGTCCATTATAATTTTTACACTTAAATTTATACTGCGATATAAACCGTTACTGAGAAGGGATTTGATTTATACTGTGAAATGAATTTTAGGTCATACCGCCCAGCCCTAGGATGAAGCACTGTTTCGGTGCGCTCCAGCCCGTAACGCCTGCGAACAACCACATCTGCAGAAGTTGAAGCTGTGGATGTTGTGCAGGCCAACGCTGACTGAAAGGCATTCTGCTTTTGCAGAAATGCCATGCCATGTATTATTTGACAAAATTTCCATTCAGAGATTTGGGCAGTTAATGTTGCCGTTTTATTCTACCTGATAACTACACATACCACCAGCACAAAGAAACTTTCAGCTAATGAAAACCGTGATTGCTGTGTGATTACTGTGACAAGTCGCACTATGAAATACTGCCTATTAGAGAAAATTTCCATTACCAGTTTCTGCCTTTCCTCCAGGGAGTCCAGTCCATTTTCCACGAGGTCTAGTGCCTCAACAGTTGATGCCTTGGTTATTGTAGTGCTTTCCCCTCTTTCAACATTTGAACATCTCTTCAATGAACGTATGTCGTCTCTCATCTCAACCAGCATCTCCATGACTTTTCTCTGGAATCCTAATACATTGAGACAAGATTAAAAATATTACCAAGGCACAGCTTTGCGAGTCGCTTGTGTGTATTTGTGTTTTTTTTTTCTAACATTCTCTATCTTATTAGTCTGGTTACACATCACTGTATGGACTCAAAACACAAACATCCCTTCTTCTGTGGCTGTTGCACAAAACCAAGATAGTGGATTAACCAGGATTCGATGACTTACGAAATGGAGGCACTATATCATGAGATTTATTCTGTGCAACTAGCCCCTTCCCGACCAGGCTAACAGCCAGGCTTAATTTATCCTGTGTTGCATTAGTTCAGTCAGCTGTCTGTCTGATCAGAGACAAATGTGTTTTATAGTTATTTCAGGGCTTTTTTTTATTAACATTTTATTAAAACCATCATGTTTTGATTTTAGTTTAAATCAGTCTTACATACCGGAGAACTACCATATATAGTAAGAAATATTTCCTGAAGATTTGATCAACTGTGTCTCTGCCAAGGACTCGTGTGGCGGTGTGTTTGAGGTCACTTTCCCTTTATTTTATGACGACACATACACTTATACAGAGAGGCCTTGTTCTTCTGCGATGGGGCGTGGTTTCTTTGCCTGCTGCGGACATACCCACCGTCCTGAGGCAGAGAATGCTGCTCATTTATTGACAACTTTGATTGTTTGATTTATTGACAATTTTATATACTTAACACATCTTTTAGTCCTTCAAATTTGACAGAGTGGTTAATAATATGTTTTCCTGTGGTATTTTTAAACTTAGAATATATTTATTTTTGGTTTCCCCAGTCTTTAACGTACAATTCAATTTCAAAGATCTGATGTAGCAAAAGCACTTTTGCCTTTTTTTTTCTTTTAACACATCAATAAGCAGTTCCTTTATATGTTTTATACTATATACTTACTTGCTTCTGGCATTGGGTACGGGGAGTTTTTTTTCTGTTCTGGAGTGGTTGATGGTCCTCTTGAGAGAGACAGAGAAGATTGACTCCTTTGGTCTTCTGCAGTGGGCTGAGTTTTCTGGGAAGCTACAAGAATCAAAGAAAATGTAATAGTTAAGCTATTTTTCAGACTAAACTTAAGACAAATCATTTCCAATGTAAATTACTTTTGCAGTTAAAGGAGCTGTATAAGAAATGTACAGCAAGTAATCATAAAATCACTCAATGTCACCAGAGACTAATCATATTCATTTGAAATACTGATCTAGTACAGTGAGAATATTCGCATTTAAAAATGTTATTTGCATTTGACTGGGACCACTGAGCTGCAGCTACGGCTGGGAGATAGAAATATCTCCAATTGAGATTGGATTTTTTCTTTTGTCAAAGGTCATAGTAAAAGAAAGTGTCAGGTAAAAATGTAAAATGCAAAAGATAAGTAAAGATTAGTATGAAGATTTTATCCTGTGGGTAATGGGGGCGGGAATAGATAAGCTTTGGCTTCTCCCGCTTTCCCTTTTGGCCATGTGTATTGTATTATTGAACAATGATGAAATGTGATGATGATGAATTGACATGCCCGAAATAAACAACATAAATAAATAAATAAAATTGCGAAAAAAAGGTCGATTTCTATTATCGGTTATTATGATCATTTCCTTGATATCACATGGTAGAAATAAGCAGCTTGTCTCTCCGCTGTCTGACAGGCCGCCTCCTGTCGTGGGAAGATAGTTAGCTTGAGCTGCAGCACCGAAAGCCAAAGAGAAGTACAAAGTGAAAGTTGGAAAAGAGGGAGGAAATGACGTGAAATGGAGCCGATGCTTAATAAAGTGATGGTGAACGTGTGGAACGGTTCATGAGACGAGTCCAGCCCGGTCAGGTTGCCATGTGTTATGATCTGACAGTCAGAAAGTGGAGGAGAAAACTCTGAGTGTTAAAACATGGAAGTGCTCGTGTGCCAGCGCTGCACACACACAACACACACACGGGGCGTAGTGTCAAAGTGGTGAAGTGAAACACTAGCCTGCAGATCACAGATGTAGATGTGGCCTACTGCTGCTTCATCCCTCTGACAGCATTAACTAATGCAGTCTAACATGTTTTAGAGAGACATGATTATCTTACTTTGAGACTGACTGTGTGAGTGTGCAAAGCAGAGGTTAGCATGTCGCTATCTGGCAACCTCGAGTCTGGGGGCAAGGGGAGGGGGAAACGACTGCAGCAACAGTTTAGGCCACAGTCTTACATACAGCTCCTTTAAGTACAAGTTCAATATATCCACCGAGTCTGATCCATCAGCTCCTTTCCTGTAGCAACAACCTGCAGTGTAATTCTGCAACATTATAAAAATATAGACCTGCAAACTACAGAGAGAGACGGGAGTGGATTTTCATTCCTGTCCCATCGCACTCCCATGAATGAGTTTTTAAAATTTTATAGCTAGTTCTTCCACCAGTTAACTGCAATGGTCACTGTCTGCCATTGTATGTTTTGTAGATTTGTACTGATGTAAATATTTTGACAATTGGGCCAATACTGGAGCAGTTATAGCCGACAAAGTTTTGAAAGTTTTGTGCAGCAGCATAGCCAACTTGGCGACATCTATTTTAATCCTCACAACCATTCAAATGAGCGTTTCTTTTTCTGAGTTTAAAATAGGTACACTACTTTTAATTGTGAATCCATAACATTAGTATAGTAGCATACCACTGTGTATGGGTCCCTATCCTGTTAGGGCAAAATAGTTATGTAATTGAATTAAGTCCTAAAGAACCTTTTTTTGGTCTGGTAGCCTGAGGTGTGGAAGAGGGCGGGGATTTCAATCCACTGGAAAGATCCTTTTCCTTGGAGACTGGAATGACTTCTAGGATTGGAGAGACTGACCGACTTGATGTTGCTGACAACGATGACAAGCCTGCCTGAGACTCCCTCTCTTGAACGCGCTGCAGCTTCCTTGGAGGAGCAGGAAGTTCTAGAAGAAGTTCTAAATAAAAAAAAGAGATCTTGCACAATATACTGAAGATAATATTTTTTAATACATCTGAACATTGAGCAAAACTGGTCTTATGTGAACAACCAATGACTACTTCCATATTGCAGCTGCAGCAGCCATACAGGCAGAGCCTTGGATGCTCTGAGTCCACTGCCGTTCCATCAGGAAAACAACACCACATCATGCCCTATATTAGGATTTTTTGAAGTAGTGGCGGTACTGCACCCAGTACTACCTGAGACCAGTGTTGTTTTTGGCAGCCATTTTAGATTTAGTCTTAGTCTTAGTCTTTTGGACTAAAATGCTTTTTAATTTTAGTCAAATTTTAGTCATTTCTGTATGTGATGCTAGTCCAGTTCTAGTCAACGAAAACTCAAACAGATTTCAGTCTAGTTTTAGTCAGTTTAAGTTAAAAAAAACAAAAACAAAAGAAGAAGTATAGTCTTTTATCAAAGTAATTTAGGTCAATAAAAAGATCTACAATGTGTTGCAATGTGTTGAACTTGTAGATCTTTTTTCACAACTTATGGGTGACACTCTTGTATGATGAAGTAGGGCATCAATTCATGAAAAAAACAGTTGAAATGTGCTGATATGTGCTGATTGTTATTCTATACCTTGTGGTTTTGTACACTTAAATTGTTCAATAAAAAAAAAGTGACAATGAATTTGTCTTCAAAATAAGAGCTTTCCATTGCACCCTATTTGAGTTTAGAACTGGGGTCTTAGCGGGGGGCTTTTAATTTGAAAGTAGCGACCATGACTAGCTTGCTGCTACAACAGCAAGTGAACAACGAAGACAGAGACCGAGGAGACGCTGCATCTCCCGAGTCTCAGCAGCTGTCCAGTTGCTACACGAACATTAAGCAGAAATGTCAGGCATTTTGAACGTCTGACAGACCACCCACAAACATTTACGTCCATTCTCGTCTTGTCAACGAAAACGTATTCACGTCTCATCATGTTTTAGTCATCAAAGAGCCATATTTATGTCGTCACCGTCTCGTTATCGCCTTGAAAAAAAGGTCAACGAAATAATTTCGTCATCGTACCATCGTACTCTTACCATGAAACACACTCTTCTTGTGTGTGTCTGCGTGTGGAGGGAGGGAGGGGGGTTGACAGAGGCTAATAGAGGAACCTGACGGTGTATCATCTTGAAATTTCAAACCAAGTCGCAGACTTTACTTTCACTTTCGTCAGCTTACTACGACGTGTGCGAGCTGCGATTGGCTTAATGTCCGACTATCAGAATAAAGTGACAGTTCCAGCAAATATTACTGAATACTTGTTACCTACTGAAGCTTTAAATGCCCACACGAGCAGTTTAACAGCCCAGTTTTAAACTGTCCATTGTTCCCTCAACATTGTTTCCTCACTTAAACTATGCATTACTGCATCTCTAAAAGACAATACATGTTATTTGTCACATTTTTGCAAATGTTTTCATATCCTATGACCTCATCACAAGTACTCCATTACAGAAAAGGACAAAACAAATATAACCAACCTTCACTTAAGTTGGAACCTTCGCCATCTTCAACTTCCGGATCACTGTCACTTACTGCACTGTCAAGATCATCTAATTCAAGAAACAAAAACAAAAAATCATTCTGTTAGGAGCTGCAATTATTTTCATTACTGTTTAATCTGTCATTCACTTCAATTCATTTCAATTTTAGGAAAATATGCGACAGTGTAAATAACTTTCAAGCTGCACTATCTTTGAGTTAAGTGCTGCAAATAGGGTAAAAAGGGAGTAGTTCATGAAAACAGTAGGGTTCGCATAAAATAATTCTTAAAGTTATGCATGAACAACTATTTAGAAAGATAAGATTTGGTACCTAAACGAAAATCATTCAATGGCTTCGATTTTCTTTTTCTCCTTTCCATTACTGCTTCCTCCTCTACTTCTGTAGCACTGGTTAAATCCAACTCCTCGCATGCTTTGAAGTCATCTATAAATGATATATAACAATAAACATAACAAAGCAAAACGGTGTTAATTCATGATATTGAATTCAAGACAAAATCCACACAAACAATGTAACTGGACCTACCAGATTTCATTTTGATTTTTATAATTGGAAACGAGTTCCAACTATCAGTTGGTGTCCGCCGTTCTTTCAAATGTTTGGCAGCATTTGCCACTTTTGGCCAGAACAGCAACATCTTCTTGGTGTTGACCCAGCTGTCTGGCACCGTTCCCTCTTCCTGTCGTTTATTTTCTTGCCACACTGCCCTAACCCAAGCCATCCTGAAATATAACATACAGACAACTTAAAAAACATGGCTTTCAAAATGAATAGAAATAAGACACGGACTAAATGACTTAGCAAAACTTCCTCAAAATCATATTGTTAAAAATTACTCTATGTTGTTGAGGAAAAAAAATTGCTATTTGCGTGCCCACACACACACACACACACACACTTTAAAAAGTTTAGTTATTAGTAATTACCCTTTAGTGTATTCACTCCATGGTGTGCAATAGTGGCATGAGCACATACCCTGTATGATAGGGCAGACAGCACACTTTTCTGCTGATTTCTTCCGTGTCAACAAGCCTGCGTTTTTTGTGAACTCTCTCCCAGTTTTTGACATACATGATAGTAATGAGCCTGGAGTCACAAGGTAGAGTGAAGAAGCTGTCCAGGTTTTTCTGTGATATGATATCACATACAATGCCATCATCCCGTTTTTCTTGTACAAAGGCAAAGTGATTGTTGTTTAAGAGGAAACATCCATTCCTTTTGTTTGCTACAACAAAATGTCTACTTTCACGACCCGTCAGTTTGTGGCTTTCTGCCGTCTCATACTCAAAAAGTCTTTTTGCCACTTGAATTATGGGATTTTTGGCATTTCGCACCAGTTTCTTCAGGATTTGCAGGTGGTTTTCAAAGGCAAATGCAGATATGTCATTGAGTGAACACTTGAAATGTTTACAATCATCTGACAGATGCCTTAAGTTGTGCACATTATACACCAAAAAACTGTCTGTGTATATATGTTGACATTTGTCTACAAAATAGCATAGCAGTTGTTTGGCATAGTCCATGTATGCAGAACGTGTCCTCTCACTGGAGTCCAGAAGGATTGATATCGCTACTGTTAGGCAGAGAAAGTGTTCATAAACATTTTTGTGCAAAACCTTTTTCAAAACTACAGGTCCAGTATATAGAAGGAATTGCCTAAATTCTGAAGCTTTCCATCGATCTAATTCAGACAATGGCCTGGGTTGGCGAGCAAATTCACTGGGAAGCTTCCCAGACAGAGACACAAGAAGAGTTGAAATCTCCCCTACTTTTCTCTGTGATAGTCTACATTGAGGTGGTCCTTGTTTCAGAAAGCACAGCAGTCTTTTTACAACTCCTAGACATACTAAGTGCATATAATCAAGAGGAAAACCTGACACACATCCAATTCCTACATTAACTAAAGGGGATACTCCAACCTGATGATGAATATAAAGTCCATTGGAGAAATCTCGATCAGTTCTCAATGGGTAGTCTCCTTGTAACACAACTCTTTTGTTCTTATACTCTCCCTTAATTGTGCATCTTTCACAGCAGTGATATCCAGTATGTCCTTTTACACACTTTAAGAACGCTCAAGCTGGAGTATCACAAACAAAAGCCTTGATGCACACGTGGATTTGTTTGCCATTCACAGTGATGTGCGTTCTCTGTAGTTCTGTGTATTCAGTTAAAAAGTCTTCAAGAAAATGATCAACCGAGTTAGGTTTTGAGTCACCATAAAAAAGTGCAAACGACAGATGATTGGCCAGAACTGGGCTTTAGATGACTTGAACAGAGGAACTCCATCAACGTTCACCAGTAGGTCCACAGAGTTTGAATGTTGCAAAAAATTGCTGTTCCTAGAAATAATTTTCACAACAGAGCACTCAATCCCAAAGTAAGCATATTGACCACCACACTTGTCCTCTGTCTGGATTTGACGAGGTGTTTTAAATAATGTCCTTGAATCCTTCGGCACATCTAAACCTTCATCTTTCAAAATACCAAGCAATTCATTAATTTGACTTCTACCACATTTACTTCTCGTAGCCCAGGAAGCAAGCTTTTCTTGAAAGGTTACTTCGTCTTCTTTAGCAGAGTTTATGCCTTCTTCAGAATCAGTTGACAAATATTCTCTGTATCCAAAATCAGAATCAGTATCTGTGTCAACAGGTTCACTCGCTTCTTGTAAGGTACTGCTTCCCTCTAGTACAACATCTTCAACTTCATCTTGTACATCACACTGGTTGTGATCCAAATTTTCAGGGCAATCATCTTCACTACTACTTTCTAGTGCAATTGCTGCCGCTTCAGAGCGGATTTTTCGCCAACGCCGCAGATAGGACATGCCATGATCTAAAAAACAAAATCCCACAAACATAAGAGGGTTTTTTTTTGGAGGATCTGAACTTTTACTTTTACTCTATTACTTTGATGTTTGCCACCTCGTTACTCGTTACGAATTAAAATAGAAATATAATTAATCAAAGGATTATCTAGAACTTATTTAGTTGTGTTCTCAGAGGCAGAGAGGCACTTTTTTGTGTTCTTAAGCAGACAGACGCTTTGTTTATTGTTTTGTTGTCGGGCAGACACGAGACACTTGATTCACTCACTCATTACACTTATCATACTATTTCATTCACTCAAAGGTGAAATAAAGAGAACACGGGGAGAACCTTTTTTGGTTGTTATACTGCTTTTTATGCATACTATAAAAATACTTTGTACTTTACTTGTACTTTTCATACGTCAGCATATTTTTCTACAAACGTGAGCTACTTTAAGACTTTTACTCATGTGATTTTCTTATGGGTGACTTCAACTTTTACCAAAGTCATTCTCAGTTATGGTACTTGTACTTTTACTTTTCTTTATTCAAGTACTTAATACACCTCTGCTGATTAGTGCCACCAATCACGATCCGATAATGTTATTTACTGTATGTAACCTACTTACTATGTTTACTTGTTGATTATATTTATGAAAATAGGGGGTCAAACACTTAATATGATTGCAAAAAAGTTTCCTAGATTTATATCACTGGATCTAAAAAAATATAATGGCTTATAAGACAACTCCAATTACAAGTTGCCCGTAAGACTTGTATAAAAGAGGGGGAGGGGAGAAGAAAGGGGACAGAGAGAGAGACGGAAGCAAAGATGCGCTGCAATTGGGTCCACGTTAATTCATAGTCTGTCGTAGATACTAGTAATTTGACTCATTTTTCTGTTATAAAGAGGAAAAAAATAAAATAATCTACTTTTATCAAAGCCGAACTAATTTATACATTTTCCTTACCTTCCTTACGTTAACAGGCCAAGTATTCCGCCTCTCACAAAGCCAGGTTAAGGAGTCCTGAAATAAACACATGTTCTTTACTATTTAAGTACCTGGAGAGCCTTAGGGGGGTGATGGAGACGACATAAATGCAAATGTCCTACAAAACTGGGCTCATAAAGCAAATTAACCTTCAGGGACCATCTCATTTTGCATACACTTGTACCGCTTCGGACAAAAATGTACACTTACGAAAAACTGCTCTAAGAATCTAACCGATTAAAAAAAATGTTCCACTTTTTTTTTTTTAGCTTAAATCTCTTAAACCACCTTTCTGTCCAAAACTACCAAATATTCCATAATTCTGAGGATTTTAACCCTTGAAATGCCAATTTGATTCCTTGATGTCACTGTTTTTTTAATGAAAAAACACAGGAAACTCCCATTAAAAACTCCATTAAACCACATTTTTTAATCTAATTGTTTTAACAAAAAACAATCATGCATTCTGTGATGTAAGGGTTTAGATTTGAAGAACAGCACTATTTGCTAGTAAACTGTAAAAATGAAAAATATTTCAAGTCACGGTCACCAACACAGACAACATGTTGCCCAAAAAGACAAAAATGTCCCTGATGGGACCTTAACACCGTGTCTTAACCGGATGCGATGCAATGCGATGCGAGCGACAGCTGCACAATTAATGGTTTTATATTGTAATGTCCTAACTGCCAGCGAGCGACGCAGCGCAACTCGACGCGCCGTGTAGAGCCCGACGCCCGGTTTCTATTTCTGTCGCACGCGTTGACAGCGCCATGGACGAGGAGCAGCTGATTCAGTTGGTAGAAACTAGGAGCTACCTGTACAATACCTCCTCATTTCACTACAAAAATGTCAACCCAGTACTTGCTTCCCACGTTTGTACTTTTTAAACAGAAAACTAGTTTTATATTGTGTGATTTAGATGTTTCTTGACATATAATATAGGCAACAGCAAGTTAGTTGCTATTAGAGAGCGTCATTCACGTCAGTTAATTAACGTTACAGTGTGGCCAGCGGGTCTCAACTGTTGGCCACACTGTAACCGATAGATATCTGTGTGTAATTAGGGCATAGATAATAATAATAACAATAATAATAATAACTTTGAGCATTATCATAATTAAGTTATCAATCTGTGATGTAAAGAACAAAATGCAAACATTAAAGATTTTCTAAAAGTGTCTGTATTTTAATTGAGAATAGTTTTTATATAAATTACACAAAAGAAAAAGAAAATGTGATTTGTTTGAGTTATTTCGGCCATAAGCGGTCATATTGACCGCACAGCGTTTCGCGGGATTTCATTCATTGTCTCTCTTGTCTTTAACTTTGTTAGCGTCTCCAGCTGTGCATCTTTGTGAATTTACTTGCGAGTTAATTATTATAGTTGCGGTTGGCACCTTGGGCAAACACAAACGGGAGTTTCCTCCTCGAATCAGCGAGCGGAGCTGTTCAAGTGCTGAAGTGATGCGACTCTGACTGTGTATCAGGGAAAGCCGAGGAAGAATGTCTGCATACGGGCGAAGGCAAAACCAGAGTCTGTGATGTGCTACAACAACACCAAGTATAGCGAGGACGTCCCGGACCGGATGCGAGGGCGTACTCCGTCAAAGGCGGAAAGATGGCCGGCAGCGGTCTTCTATAACATCCTCGGCCTGGCTGGGATCAATGCCTGCATCTTATTCAAGGGGCACCGGCAGCAGGAGAGCCCGGAGGAAAGTCCTGCAGCAGCAGCGGACACGGAGGCAGTGCCGGTCCAAAGAGCTGCAAACAGAACCAGACCTCGGACATTTGAAATGCCGTGTGTGCTGACTGAACGAGGAGAGCGGAGGAGCTGCGGAGACTTACACATTATTGACATTTTTGTAGTGAAATCAGGAGGTGTCGTACAGGTAGCTCCTAGTTTCTACCAACTGAATCAGCTGGTCCTCGTCCATGGCGCTGTCAACGCTTTAGGACATTACAATATAAAACCATTAATTTTGCAGCTGTCGCTCGCTCGCATCGCATCCGGTTAGGACAACGTTAAGAAAAGAAGAGCTCCGTGAAGCTCTGTGCAGCGAAAGCGAAACTCACTGAGGAGGGCTGCTGGCCCTGCCAGCTGTCCCGGATGGTAGCCCATCCCCCTCTCTCAGCAGCAGTTGTTGTCAGGACTTCAACAAAAAAAGGGGGGGAAATAAGAAAAAGAAATACAGTCCGAGTGAAGCATCGGAGCCACGAACTGATACCCGGCCGTCACGAGCAACGGTAGCCCGGTGGTAACGAGTAAGAGGGCTGTTGCGGTGAGCTGGGAAGCTAATGCTCGCGGCGGATGCTAGCCGCCACCGCTAAAACCCTCACACTCGAAGCTAACTACTCTAACGTTAGAGTTACTCTTCGAGGCTCCCGTTCTTGGTGGCGGCCGGGTATCGGCCCGCGGTTACAGAACTTTACTTGGACTGTATTTTTTTTTTCTCACTCCTGAGAACTGCTGCTGGCAGGAGGCTGCAGTTGAGCCCGAGAGAAGGGGCTCAGTTTGAATGTTTTAGTTTACAAACGGCAACGAACAAACCTCCAGATTTTGTCCCCGCACTTGCATGATGAATTGAGAAAAACGGCAAACTCTTATTACATTCACCCACACATACATGCTCAACATTTAGAAGACAATTACCTGTGGCACCTGTGGTAATTACCTGATAGCAAGCAGTCTCCTCTCAGATTGTCTTGCCGTGCTAAATTGTCGTGTATGAGCGGGTTCTTCGTAGAGCGGGTCTAGGCGCGTTCAAGTTGAACTCCTCCTGCATCAGCGAGATCTGCGGGCGACTGCAGGGGCGGAGCTACAAACGCTGCTATGAAGTCGGACACTCTCCCTTCCCGTAGACGTGACGTAACTGAGCTTGCGTGTTTGCCTTCCTCGTTTGGGAAGAAGTGGAGGAAATTGAAATTCCATTAATGTTTGAGGAAAATCAACAACGACGGTGATCAGTTTTCTTACCTGATTGCTTTGGGAACTTTGCTGGCCTTTTTCTCATATTAGTCCCCTTCAGAAAATTATTTAATCTGAGATGTTCAAAATAGTAGTCAACCAAAACATGTAGAATGAACTTTGTCTATCTGGTACATTACAGTAAGTCTTGCCCAATAACAATACAATACAATTACAACAGTTATTAATTATTATGATGACAACTGTGCTTAGGTGCATGATTATATCACAGCTGAGGGGAATTTGCTGACATATAACCAATATGCATAAAGACGCATAAGATGATGCATTTTCTGATAGCAACATTATTCACAATGAATGAAATACATTTGATAGTACAGATAACACTGAACACAGCAGTTGACCACTTCTCCATCATCACCACAAGTAGGGTGACAGAACTGAGCAATTTATTGACAACATCTTTCAGGGTTGTTGCGTTACATGAAGGATTGTATAGGTTTCTTCATGGTGACTATCCAATAGGTGCGGCCACACAGCTGCTACTAATCTGAAACTATGTGATATTTGAGTAGAAAAGCGCCCCAATTCATGGTGGCCTAGAGCAATATTTTGTGAATGTCATGGAAATTACTGTGATGAAAAATACATAAACAGAAAATATTAGTTATTCAATAATGGTTACAGCTGTACTAGAAAACAAAAAATACCTACTATAGCATTGCAACAGTTTGATGCAAAGAATATCAGGATCAAAATTTTAATCATGACAGCACTATTTGTGATTCAAATCAAATGGATCAAACAGTGATGTGTTTAGAATCATGTGATTGTCCATCAAGAAGGCAAATCATCAAGTAATCATCAATCAACACCAAGAGAACATGCCAGAGGCATCCCGAACTCCTGTACTAGCACTGCAGCCTCGGCCTGGCCTGATGGAAGCTGGCTGCTGCTGGAGCCAACTCGGCCTGGTGATACTGCTGCTGAAGCCTGAGTTTAGCCTATCGGTAGCTGCTGCTGAAGCTTGAGTTTGGCCTGGTAGCTGGCTGCTACTGGAGCATGAGCTTGGCCTGTGGCACCTAGCTGCTGCTGCCAGGCCTATTATTATTTTATTTTTTAATAAAACAGTCCCATTTAACCCTGTCCCATAACAGCTAGTCTATCACCTCTGCACCAGGGTTGAAGTGAGATCCGCAATATCTCCATGACAGTCCATACAGTTTTACAAGCTCATCTCCTCACGCAGGGCTCTGTGGATGGTGATATGCAGGTTGAACTGAAGGAGCCGCTTATAAAGATGCAATGCATAGCCCAATACCACACATAGTGATCACCAAAACACAGCAGAGCTATCAGACTGTACTTTAGTTGGATGATACATTTTAACATCAAGGGTTATAAAAATATTTAGCTCTTAAATCACATCCCCAGACATGCATGGTCAGATCCGCTACTGATGCTGATCCGCTACCGACACTGAATTTCTTTGGTCAACATAAAATAACATCATGTACGTCGATATTATGTTGGCACGATACATCTACAACACAACAACAATTAACGATTAACATTATGACTTTTAACGTTTCGGTAATCATTCTATATCAGAGTGTAAGACGTGTGGATGAGGTTCGATTTTAATTAGGCCTACTTATCACCACAACTTAAAACCAACAAAATCTCAATGGCAGAATTATGTGCTTGTTAATATTAAACGTTTAACAGACGTTAGAAAAAGGCCACCATAAATGTTATTATGTCAAAATTGGCATCAGACATTATTATGACGTTGTATATTAGTTAGCTACTTAACCCTAACTTAAAACCAACAAAATATCGTCAAACAAACAATGTTAGAATATTACATTGGTTTGATGTTATCATTATGACCTTAAAGTTGAAGTTTTCTATGCCAGACTGATGTTAGTTTTAGATGTTTGCAAGACATTGGATTTTAGTTACTTATCGCCACAACTTAAAAGCGACAACATTTTTATGTCAAAGGATGTTAGAATATCACGTTCTGTAAACGTTTAAATTATGGTGTTGAAAAGACGTTGGGTTTTGGTCACCATACCTTAACCCTAACCCAAAATATTAACGTCATTTGACGTCCATATTCCTATGTCAAATGATGTTGAAAGTAGACATTAAGAGGACGTTGGTTTTTGGTCACCATAAATGTCAGAATCATATGTTAAAATGACGTTGGCATCAGATTTTGGTCCGACGTTGGATATCAGTTATCAAAAACCCAAAGTTAAAACCAACAAAATTTCAATGTCATGAGACATCTATATCTTATGTCAAACTAACGTTGTTGATAGATGTTGTCCAGACGTAAGAATTTAGTCATCAAAAAGGTAATTATTCAATGTCAAAGTTGTGTTAGTACAAGACGTCTGACACACGTTGGGTTTTGATTACCTAGCACCACAACATAAAAACAACAAAATATTAACGTCACTTGACATCCATATTGCTATGTCAAATGATGTTGAAAGTAGACATTAAGAGGACGTTGGTTTTTGGTCACCATAAATGTCACAATCATATGTCAAAATGACGTTGGCATCAGACATTGGTCCGACGTTGGATATCAGTTATCTAAAACCCAAACTTTAAACCAACCATATTTCAACGTCATTAGACGACTATATCTTATGTCAAACTAACGTTGTTGGTGGATGTTGTCCAGACGCTAGAATTTAGTCATCAAAAAGGTAATTATTCAATGTCAAAGTTTTGTTACTACAAGACGTCTGACCTACATTGGATTTTGGTTGCCCAACACCACAACATAAAAACAACAAAATATTAACATCACTTGACATCCATATTCCTATGTCAAAAGATGTTAAAAATAGACGTTAAATGGACGTTGGTTTTTGGTCACCATAAATGTCAGAATCATATGTCAAATTGACGTTGGCATCAGACATTGGTCCAACGTTGGATATCAGTTACGTAACACCCAAACTTAAAACCAACAAAATTTCAACGTCATTAGACAACTATGTCTTATGTCAAACTAACTTTGGTGATAGATGTTTTCCAGACGTTAGAATTTAGTCATCAAAAAGGTCATTATTCAACGTCAAAGTTGTGTTAGTACAAGACGTCTGACACGCGTTGGGTTTTGGTTGCCCAACACCACAACATAAAAACAACAAAATATTAACGTCACTTGACGTCCATGTTCCTATGTCAAATGATGTTGAAAGTGGACATTAAACGGACGTTGGTTTTTGGTCACCATAAATGTCAGAATCATATGTCAAACTGACGTTGGCATCAGACATTGTTCCGACATTGGATATTAGTTATCTAAAACCCAAACTTAAAACCAACAAAATTTCAACGTCATTAGACGTCTATATCTTATGTCAGCTTAACGTTGTTGATAGATGTTGTCCAGGTGTTAGAATTTAGTAATCAAAAAGGTCATTATTCAACGTCAAAGTTGTGTCAGTACAAGACGTCTGACACACATTGGGTTTTGGTTGCCCAACACCACAACATAAAAACAACAAAATATTAACGTCACTTGACGTCCATGTTCCTATGTCAAAAGATGTTAAAAATAGACGTAAAATGGACGTTGGTTTTTGGTCACCATAAATGTCAGAATCACATGTCAAAATGACGTTGGCATCAGACATTGGTCCGGCATTGGATATCAGTTATCTAAAACCCAAACTTAAAACCAACAAAATATTAACGTCACTTGACGTCCATGTTCCTATGTCAAAAGATGTTAAAAATAGACGTAAAATGGACGTTGGTTTTTGGTCACCATAAATGTCAGAATCACATGTCAAACTGACGTTGGCATCAGACATTGTTCCGACGTTGGATATCAGTTATCTAAAACCCAAACTTAAAACCAACAAAATTTCAACGTCATTAGACGTCTATATCTTATGTCAGCTTAACGTTGTTGATAGATGTTGTCCAGGTGTTAGAATTTAGTAATCAAAAAGGTCATTATTCAACGTCAAAGTTGTGTCAGTAGAAGACGTCTGACACACATTGGGTTTTGGTTGCCCAACACCACAACATAAAAACAACAAAATATTAACGTCACTTGACGTCCATGTTCCTATGTCAAAAGATGTTAAAAATAGACGTTAAATGGACGTTGGTTTTTGGTCACCATAAATGTCAGAATCATATGTCAAAATGACGTTGGCATCAGACATTGTTCCGACGTTGGATATTAGTTATCTAAAACCCAAACTTAAAACCAACAAAATTTCAACGTCATTAGACGTCTATATCTTATGTCAGCTTAACGTTGTTGATAGATGTTGTCCAGGTGTTAGAATTTAGTAATCAAAAAGGTCATTATTCAACGTCAAAGTTGTGTCAGTACAAGACGTCTGACACACATTGGGTTTTGGTTGCCCAACACCACAACATAAAAACAACAAAATATTAACGTCACTTGACGTCCATGTTCCTATGTCAAAAGATGTTAAAAATAGACGTAAAATGGACGTTGGTTTTTGGTCACCATAAATGTCAGAATCACATGTCAAAATGACGTTGGCATCAGACATTGGTCCGGCATTGGATATCAGTTATCTAAAACCCAAACTTAAAACCAACAAAATATTAACGTCACTTGACGTCCATGTTCCTATGTCAAAAGATGTTAAAAATAGACGTAAAATGGACGTTGGTTTTTGGTCACCATAAATGTCAGAATCATATGTCAAACTGACGTTGGCATCAGACATTGTTCCGACGTTGGATATCAGTTATCTAAAACCCAAACTTAAAACCAACAAAATTTCAACGTCATTAGACGTCTATATCTTATGTCAGCTTAACGTTGTTGATAGATGTTGTCCAGGTGTTAGAATTTAGTAATCAAAAAGGTCATTATTCAACGTCAAAGTTGTGTCAGTACAAGACGTCTGACACACATTGGGTTTTGGTTGCCCAACACCACAACATAAAAACAACAAAATATTAACGTCACTTGACGTCCATGTTCCTATGTCAAAAGATGTTAAAAATAGACGTAAAATGGACGTTGGTTTTTGGTCACCATAAATGTCAGAATCACATGTCAAAATGACGTTGGCATCAGACATTGGTCCGGCATTGGATATCAGTTATCTAAAACCCAAACTTAAAACCAACAAAATATTAACGTCACTTGACGTCCATGTTCCTATGTCAAAAGATGTTAAAAATAGACGTAAAATGGACGTTGGTTTTTGGTCACCATAAATGTCAGAATCACATGTCAAAATGACGTTGGCATCAGACATTGGTCCGGCATTGGATATCAGTTATCTAAAACCCAAACTTAAAACCAACAAAATATTAACGTCACTTGACGTCCATATTCCTATGTCAAAAGATGTTAAAAATAGACGTGAAATGGACGTTGGTTTTTGGTCACCATAAATGTCAGAATCACATGTCAAAATGACGTTGGCATCAGACATTGGTCCGGCATTGGATATCAGTTATCTAAAACCCAAACTTAAAACCAACAAAATATTAACGTCACTTGACGTCCATATTCCTATGTCAAAAGATGTTGAAGTTAGACGTTAAATGGACGTTGATTTTGGTCACCTGACGTCATGACTTGAATCCAACCAAAGACCAACGTCTATTGACGTCCGGTGCCAGCTGGGAACACATCAATACTGGTATCAATAATGTCATTAGACAGGGAATGAATATATCAGCACTTAATAGCTGAATCTGCTCGTTAGAAATGAAAATTCATGTTTATGTTCAGAGACAGCTCTAGTAAATTGTTGAATTTGATATTATAAATTGATTTTATAATTATTAAAAAATTAAAATGAGTATTGTCTTTGTTTTCTTTGTTCTTGTTTTGACCTTTAATTTAGCAAATTCAAAGCATGTTTGTGTGGTAAAATCACAGGTAACAAGTCAAATTTGCAATATGTTACAGTATTTTTTAAATTGTAAATTTACAGTAAGTTACTGGCTACTGGTTGCATTACTTTTACAGTAAAAATAAAAAAAAATACAGGCAATTACTGTAATTTACATACAGCAAGATACTGTAATTCCACAGCTAAATACTGCTATATTACAGTAATTCCATGGGCATGGCAACTGTGAAGTCACAGTATACAGCTGTAGATACATTGTATTTTACTGTGAAGTGTTTACAGTACATTATTGTGAAACATATATATATATGTGTATATATATGTATATATGTATATATATGTATATATAGGTATATGTATATATGTATATGTGTATATATGTATATGTGTATATATATGTATATGTGTATATATATGTATATATGTATATATATATATATGTATGTATATATGTATATATATGTATGTGTATATATATGTATGTGTATATATGTATGTATGTGTATATATATATATATATGTGTGCATGTGTATATATATGTATGTATGTATATATATATGTATGTGTATATATATACATGTATGTGTATATATATGTGTATGTATGTGTGTATGTATGTATATATATATATGTATATGTGTGTGAATATATATATATATATATATATATATATATATATATATATATATATATATATATATATATAATGTTAGGTCTGTAACGATACACGTATCAAAGCCGAAATCGCGACACTCAGATCCATGAACCGGCCTCGCGCTGTGAGAAGGCAGAATCGCGACACAACTTCCAGTCCAGATCAGCCCTATGAGCTGTAACCACATTAACACCGCAGCGGCCGTTCGCCAATTCTCCGAAGTTGTTCGTTCACACAGAGCGGAGCACCGCTGTAAAGACGAACCGCTGCGTAATTCACACAGAAAGCTGGTGCTGCGGCTCCGAAAGAGACGTGACGGTACACGTCATGATGATGATGTGTGTGCGTTTGCAAGGGGTTACCCCGGTGTCTCCCCTGTCAATCAAAACCCGACTGAGGCTGTCTTCTGGGGTAAAGTTCACTGAAGTCTCGGTCCGGAGGGCTTACCGTCGCGGAGAATTTTTTTCATCATAAATACTCGGTGAGGTAAAGTGTTTTTGCCGGTGACAGACGCTGTTTATTGGGCAGAAATGTGACGAGGAGTCTGTAGGACGGGCGGATGGAAGGACGCTTCTCCACGTACAGCTGTAGTGTTTTTCCTTGTTGCCAAAGACAGAGTTACTACGTTACCTTCGTTTGGTTCTGTAACGTTGTTTTGTGGGACATTTCTCTGTATTAAGTTGAGTGAGGGACCTGTGCAGTTAACAGACCATCAGATAGACACGCCCTCGACAATACTGCACCTCTGATATTATCAGACAAGTATCATATACACAAATTATTGAAATGTTACATAAATAAAATGTTTAATTTAGAAAAAAAATATTGAGGTTTGTATCGAACCGTGGGTCAAAAATCGTGATACAAACCGAATCGTGAGTTTGGTGTATCGTTACAGCCCTAATATATGTATGTATGTATGTATATATATTAGGGCTGTCAAACGATCAATTTTTTTAATCGCGATTAATCGCATTTTGTCCATAGTTAACTCGCGATTAATCGCAAATTAATCGCAATTTTTTTGGCACATTTTTTTCTGTTCTAAATGTACCTTAATGTATTTTTTCATGTTCTTAATACTTTTAACAACATAAGAAAGGTCAAATATGCTTGCATTACGAAAATGTTTATTCAACACTTCAAATCATGCAGGAAAATAAATCCAGGGTTGTCTGCTGTTGGCGAGGGGGGGCGACGGGCTCTCTGCATCTGCCGTCTGTTTGGCTTGCAAGTGGTGTCCACTGACACTGCACGCTTTTCTTCTTCGCCTTTTTCACGCAGTATGCTGCTTTCTGTCAGTCGGTATCACACTGATGATCGCCATGGCTCCGGTGCAGCAAAACAATAAAAAGTACGACTTGAAATTCAAACTTTCTGTCGTGATATATTCAGAGGAAAACTCGGGAGAAGCAGCCGCTAGACGTTTCTCTGTTGACCCCAAGAGAGTGAGAGAAACGGAGCTTCAGCGTCTGTCTGAGGAGGACAGCAGCAGCGCCAGGCTGCCTGCTGGAGGGAGGAAGAAGGCTAGCGAGGAGCCTGAGATAAACATGCGGGGATGAGTTATCAGCAAACGCCACGAGAGAGTGTCCCGCAAAATGATCAGGGCGATGGCGAAACAAATGTCCGCCACCGTGAGTGACAACAGAGATGAGGAGTTTGCAGCGAGTGCTGCTTTTCAGTCCGCCGTGTTTTTAACGAACCGCCAGCCCTGCTTCTTCTTCTTCTGATTCCCTTTCTTATTTTTCTGCCACCCTCTGTATCAAAACTATGGGTGCCGCCGACGGCCGTAAATCATACATTGCGCGTTCTTTTTTATTTTTTATTTTTTTTATACTGAGCGTTAATCGCGCGTTAAAAAAATTAATGGCGTTAAGAGGACGTTGCGTTAACGCGTTATTAACGCGTTAACTTTGACAGCCCTAATATATATATATCCCTCTGGACTCTATGCTAGCCATTTGTGTCCACCTCACTTCCTTTTTGTTGATCATTTTAGCTGTGTTAATGCATATGGAATGATATTTCCCAAGGGTCTGGATTTTTGCCTGATCTTTTAATTTTCAAAACCTGCTCTTTAAATATGTCAGTTTAATACTGTATATCTACAATTGTACCTTCTGGCTCTATCGTGGACGCTTTTGGCCAATTGAAACCCATGAAAACTACATTTTTAATCCCTTGTGATTTACAGTATAAAATCATATAATTTAGGTAAAATGGCTTTCATTCTAAACTCAACACTTAAAAATTGTAGTTTTTAATGTTTTCTACCAGATTATGTCATTTGTCCATTTTTGGGCATGGGAGCAATTTCAGGTAATATTCTTAGTTTCCACGAGGGGCGTGGGATGGCTTCCTGCACTCCAATGGAGCAAATGAATGACACAATTTTGACATAGGTGTGATCCTAAGGATGTCAGGTAATGATGTGTGTTTGTGCATGAAAAAAAAATGTGCTTGCAAATATTTATTAGCAAGATAAATTGACATGAATTATAGTGTATCGTACCTCCAAGTTTCAGGGAATTTCTCTTGGTACAGGTCATTGAGCTTTGAGTTTCCAAGGCAAACCTGGCTGTGATGCACAGGTTGAAAACGCCTGTAGCTTTGATCTTTTCATAAAAAAAAAATGCCACACACAACTACACAATAGCCCTTACATACTCAAATAGCTGCTCTCCAAAAAAAAAGGATCACAGGTCATCTTGACCCCTGGCCTCTGGAGAAACAAAAACAAAGTCTGACACTGTTTATAAATCTGTCCTGGAGTTTATGCAGGTGCAGTCAGTACTAATGCTATAAGTGAGCCTATCAGCTCCCAGATCCTTCTTTATCTGGGGAGAAGGTCATATTCCCTGACTGAAGCACTTGAGTATTGGATGGGCTCAGAGAGTGAAGATTGGGAGAAGTCCTCTGCGGTTGAGGAGGAGAAATCTTCTACCCAAGATGAGGACATGTCCTCTCCTGAAGATGATGGGACACCTTCCTCAGAGGATGACAGCAACACCACTGATGACAGCTTCCAGCCAGTGCCTGATTCCTCTTCCTCGGGGGAAGAAGACGGTACAGACACAGCGATGGAGGCCGATCAGCTGATGGCAGAGACAGAAGAGCTGGCGGGTGAGCGGATGTCTCGTCATGGGAAAATGATGTGCTTTCCCACTGCTGAAGAGACCCTGCACCAAAATCCAGTATCCACTGGTTTCAACCCAGGGCTCACCCTGTATACAGTTGCCCACATCAGCAACATGAGGTCTGCCTTTGACCTGTTTATAACAGAGGAGATCATTCAGCTGCTGTGCACCAAAACAAACCTGCATAGGAGGCAAAGGTGTGAGGATTGGAGGGATGTGGATAAAGTGGAGGAGAGATTCTACATTGGAATTCTTATTCTGGCTGGCGTCTACCGTTCAAGACATGAAGCAACACATAGTATGTGGGATGCCAAGACAGGACGTGCCATGTTTCGTGCTACGATGCCCCTCTATGGCTTCACTCAGATCAGCGCTAATATCTGCTTTGATGACAGGCTCTCCCATCCAGGAGGCTTCAGGAATGATAAACTCGCTGCATTTCGCATCCTGTAGGAAAAGTGGGTGGCTTGCCTCCCCCTCTTATTCAATCCAGGGGTTGATGTGTGTGTTGATGAGCAGCTTGTTGCATTCATCGGTCATTGTGGATTTTCAATCAGTGGCGTGCACAGAACTTTTGAAAGTCAGGGGCGAAAAGCAAAAAAAGGTCACATACAGCACATTCTCGCGACTGAAGAGGGCACATTAGCGCACGTTTTGGCTCCCAAGATGGCATTTCAGCGCCTGATTTTGTCACCTAAGTGGGCATTTTATTATGTTTTAACCAGCCAAGGGGGCAGTTTGTTGAGTTTTGCCAACCAAGAGGGCATTTTAACGCACTTTTTGGCTCCCAAGAGGGCGCTTCAGTGCACGTTTTGGCTCCCAAGAGGGCACTTTAGCACTCATTTTGGCACCTAAGAGGGCACTTTAGCACTCATTTTGGCACCCAAGAGGCCACTTTAGTGTGCATTTTTCAACAACTGGGCCACTGCCCCCCCTCCCCATGCACACCACTGACATCTACAATATATCCCCAACAAACCTGCAAAGTATGGCATTAAAATCTGGTTCACCTGTAATGTGGCAACCTCCTATGCCTGGAGGATAGAGATTTACATGAGAAAACCACCCAGTTAAAATTTTGGAATGGATTAAAATTTTGGATTTCATGATCAGGACTGATGTCAAATTTTAAAAAAGAAGCCAATATTTTCAGTATAGAGTGTTTGTATAGCATTTTGTAAGCAAACAGGAGGTGGATACGTTTGGCCACGAACAAGCTGAGAGGGAGTTTTTATGTTTTTCTGTCACTGCACAAAAAACTAATGAAGCATAAAAATCATTGATACTGCTTATTATTGACACACCTTAAGCTGCAATGATGGTTAAAGAATAATTTAGATAGCATGTATTATTTTGTAAAAACATGGTGAAAAGCTGAAAAGCTGAAAGGGCTGAAGAGCTAAAAAAGTTGAACATATTGATAGCTGAACAGTTTCTGGAGCTGAACATGAAGCTGAATGTATGAAAAAGCTGAAAAGGCTGAAAAGCTGAAAAGGCTGAAAAGTTAAAGGCCAAAGGAGTTGAAAAAGTTGAAAATTTTAATTGCTGAACATGAATTTGAATGTTTGAAAGAGCTGAAAAGGCAGAAAGGTGGAAATCTGAAAAGGCTAAAAAAGCTATAGAGTAAGAGTGCTGGAAGAGGTTCAAAAGCTTTTTTAAAAAGCTGAAAAGGGGAAAAGTTGTAGTGTCAGAGGGCTGGAAGGGGTTAAAATGGTGAAAAAATCCTAAAAAAAAAAAGGATGAAAATGTAAAAAATTTAAAGGGTGAAAGAGCTTAAATAGGTGAAAAAAGGATGAAAAGGTGGATAGCTGTAGAGTAAGAGAGTAGAACAAGTTTAAAAAGGATGAAGTAAGAGAGCCGTAAAAGCTTAAAAAGGTGAAAAAGGATGAATAACTGTAGAGTGAGAGGGCCTAAAAAGGTAAAACAGGTGAAAAAATGAACATGTAAAAAATTGGGCTAAAAGAGCTCAATAAGGTGAAATAAAGCTGTAGAGTAAGAGGGCTGGAAGAGGTTAAAAATGTGAAAAAAGGATGAAAAGATGTATAGTAAGAACGGTGAAAAAGGTGAAAAAGTATGAAAAGCTGTAGAGTAAGAGGACCTGAGAGGGCCTGATCCAAATCAGGTGTGCTCTTGCTTGGTTGGAAAGAAAACCTGCAGCCACAGTGGCCCTTTCCTGGATCAGTTTGACACCACTGGTCTATGTAAAGTAAAAGATGTGGGATCCAAATCCAGCGAAAGAGAATTCTTTCTCTGGTGTTCCAGCTGCTCTCAATCAAGTAATGATGTCACACACTCTAGCTCAAGCAATACACACGCATTGTTCGGATACACACGCTGGAGAAGTAACAGAGACAGAGATGAAGGGATCCCATAAGAATGAATTTGAAAACGCCTCCCAAACCCCTGCGATTTTAGAAAAAACTGTAATGGTTATGGCCAAAATATTTATATGGTGAGTGAGAGGAGACATGGCTGAACTCGCTCATGTAATTTTTATTTCTGTTGAGCCAGAAATGAGGGCACAGGAGCGAGAGACAAATCAGGTACCGTCTGCTCTCGGGCAGAAATTTAGCCTCAAAATTAACATTGTGGCTTATGGACCAGGTGGTCAAGTTCATGTCGCTCTGGGGCTTCTAAATTGAAAATCGTAAGTCCCACATCTGAAATAAGACCACCACCTGACACCCAACAAGATTTCCTACATTTCTATGCATATATTGTCTATGTCAAGTAAAAGATTTGGGACCGAAAGATTTGGGACAATGGTGTGAATGCTTGCAGCATTCACACCATTGTTCTTCTGGAGTTTATTAGTTTGAATGCTGAGTCAGCAAAGTCAGAAATTTCTTTTTCTTTCTTTTTAGTGTGAATGCTGAATGCATTCACACTCTTGTTCTTCTGGAGTTTATTAGTGTGAATGCTGACACAGCATTCACACTATTGTTCTTCTGGAGTTTATTATTATTAGTGTGAATGCTGACACAGCATTCACACTATTGTTCTTCTGGATTTTATTATTATTAGTGTGAATGCTGACACAGCATGTGAATGCTGACACAGCATTCACACTATTGTTCTTCTGGAGTTTATTATTATTATTGGTGTGAATGCTGCAAGCATTCACACTATAGTCCTTCTGGGGTTTATTATTAGTGTGAATGCTGACACAGCATTCACACTGTTGTTCTTCTGGGGTTTATTATTATTAGTGTGAATGCAGACACAGCATTCACACTATTGTCCTTCTGGGGTTTATTATTATTATTATTACTAGAAAAATTGTATTTCCTGCGAAAATACAGTGTGAATGCTGAAGGATGATGCGAAATCTGCTGAATGTACTGCCGAAAAGCTGAAAAAGTTGAAAAGTTCAAGGCCGAAAGAGTTTAAAAAGTTGAACATGTTGATAGCTGAACAGTTTCTGTAGCTGAACATGAAGCTGAATGTATAAAGAAGCTCAAAAGGCAGAAAGATGAATATTTTTAAAAGATGAAACAACAGAAAAGCTGAAGTGGGCTGAAAGACTGGAAAAAGTTGAACATTTTAATTGCTGAACATCAAGTTGAATGTTTGAAGGAGTTGAAAAGGCAGAAAAATGAATATCTGAAAAGGCTAAAAAGCTGTAGACTGAGGGCTGAAAGAGGTTAAAAAGGTGAAAAAAGACTGAAAAGGCCAAACAGTTGTGGAATAACAGGGTTGAAAGAGCTCAAAAAGGTGAAAAAAGATGGAAAAGGCAGAAAAGTTGGAGAGTAAGAGGACAGAAAGAGCATAAAAATGTGAAAAAAGACTGAAGAGGTGGAAAGTTAAAGGCAGAAAGAGCTTTAAAAGGTGAAAAAAGACTGAAAAGGCAGAAAAGTTGGAGAGTAAGAGGACAAAAAGAGCATATAAATGTGAAAAAAAGACTGAAAAGGTGGAAAGTGAAAGGCAGAAAGAGCTTAAAAAGGTGAAAAAAGACTGAAAAGGCCGAAAAGTTGTGGAGTAACAGAGTTGAAAGAGCTTAAAAAGGTGAAAAATGACTGAAAAGGTGGAAAGTTAAAGGCAGAAAGAGCTTAAAATGGCTGCATCGTCTATGTAAAGTAAAAGATGTGGGATCCAAATCCAGCCAGAAAATCCAGAAAAGTCTTTCTCCAGATTTTCCAGCTGCTCCCCCCTCGAAAGATGATGTCATCCACTCGAGCTCAGGCACTACACATGCACTCTTGAGATACACACGCGGGAGAAGTAGGAGAGCCAGAAATTAAGAGATCCCTATTAGAATGAATGGGAAAACACCTCCCAAACCCCTGCGATTTTTAAAAAAGCTGTAATCGTTATGGCCAAAATATTTATATGCTGAGTGAGAGGAGACATGGCTGAACGCGCTCATGTCGTTTTTATTTCTGTCGAGTGAGAAATGAGGGCACAGGAGCGAGAGACAAATCAGGTACCGTCTGCTCTCGGACAGAAATTTAGGCTCAAAATTAACATTGCGGCTTATGGGACGATACTTGAACTTCATGTCGCTCTTGGACTTCTAAATCCAAAACCGTAAGTCGTACATCTGAAACAAGACCATCAGCTGAAAGCCGACAAGATTTCCTACATTTCTATGCATATATTGTCTATGTCAAGGAAAAGATTTGGGACCAAAATCAAGCTGAAGAGACTTTTCGCTCCTATCTTCGAAAGCCGCTCTCCACTGTGGCGATGATGTCACCCACTCTAGCCGACGCAATACACACCCATTATAAAATCAGAAGAGAAGCTAAAAGTTCCTAAAACTAAAACTGCGATATTTTCAAAACCCTACTACATTTTTAAAAACTGAATACAGTGTCAATAGTTCAAGTTTAGCTGACTCTTTTAAAGTTTGAATGGTGTCTCTCGCTCAACGTATGAGGTACAAGATGAGGTTGAAAGGCGATGAGTTTTGAAGAGGATTTGAAGCTTTTCCCATTTGAATCAATGTTAATTTTTTTTGGAAAAAGCTGAATTATTGAAAAAGTTGAAAAGAATGAAGTAAAGTGAAGCAGAATGAAATTTGAAAAAAATCCCCATGAGGATGAATGGGCAAAATTTTGCAGAAAAAGCTGAATATTTCCAAAAGTATGAAAGATTGAAATGAGAAAAATACAAGCAGTAATGTCCTTAAAAAGCTGAACATTTTGATGTTTGAATGGTTTGAATCAGTCAAGATTTCTAGGAGACACGTGTCAAAAAACGTACGGAATCTTGAATAATACTAGAAAAATGTGTATTTCCTACGAACATACAGTGTGAATGCTGAAAGCTGAAGTGATTTCTGAAATCTGCTGAATGTACTTGCGAAAATGCATAAAACTATGAGAATGTTGAGAGGCAACAGGCTGTAGATTAAGAGAGCAGGAAGATGTTAAAATGGTCAAAGAAGGCTAAAAGGTGAAAAATTATAGGCTGAAAGAGCTTAAATAGGTAAAAAAAAAGTGATGAAAGGGATGAAAAGCTGTTGGGTAAGAGGGCTGTAAGAGGTTCAAAGGGTAAAAAAATATGAAAAAAAGGATGAAAATTTCAAAAAGTAAAAGGGTGAAATAGCTCAAAACGGTGAAAAAATATGAAAAGCTGTGGAGTAAGAGGGCTGGAAGAGGTTAAAAAGGTGAGAGCATTTAAAAAGCTGTAGATTAAGAGGGCTGGAAGAGGTTAACAAGGTGAAAACATATGAAAAGTTAAAGAGTAAGATGGCTTTAAGACATTAAAAAGGTGAACAAATATGAAAAGCTTTGGAGTAAGAGGGTTGGAAGAGGTTAAAAAGGTGAAAAAATGTGAAGAGCTACAGAGTAAGAGGGCGGAAAGAGCATAAAAGGTTGAAAAAAGGCTGAAAGGTGAAAAGTTAAAGGCAGAAAGAGCTTTAAAAAGGTGAAGAAGGATGAACAGCTGTAAATAAGAGGGCTGGAAGAGGTTAAAATGGTGAAAAAAGGCTAAAAAGGATGTCAAGCAGGAGAGTAAGAGGGCTGGACGAGGTTTAAAAGGTGAACAAATATGAAAAGCTGTAGAGCGTGAGGGCTGGAAGAGGTTAAAAAGGTGAAACAAGAATGAAAAGCTGTACGTAAGAGGGCTGGAAGAGTTTAAAAAGGTGAAAAAAGGATGAGAAGATGGAGGGTCAGGCGGCCGAAAAAGCTCATGAAGGTGTAAAAGGATGAAGTAACAGGTCGAAAAAGCATTAAAAAGGTGAAGAAGGATGAAAAGCTGTGGAGTAAGAGGGCTAGAAGAGGTTAAAATGGTGAAAAAATGTGAAGAGCTGCAGAGTAAGAGGGCGGAAAGAGCTTAAAAGAGTGAAAAGAGACTGAAAAGGCCAAAAAGTTGTATAGTACGGGGTAGAAAGAGCTTAAAAAGGTGAAAACAGGCTGAAAGGTAAAAAGTTAAAGGCAGGAACAGCTTGAAATGGCTGCAGACATGCTGCATCAGGAGCACAGCCACATCTGAAAATGTCTCCATAAGGAATGAATGGGAAAACACCTCCCAAACTCCTCTGATTTCTGAAAAAACTGTGATGGTAATCCTCAAACTATTTCTATGGTGAGTTACAGGAGGAGTTGCTGAATGCGGTCATGTCGTTTTTATTTCTGGAGAGTGCAAAATGAGGGCGGAAGAGTGAGAGACAAATTAGGAACCGTCTGCTCTTTTCCAAAAAATCTGTCTCAAAATTAACATTGCGGCTTATGGAAGACCACAAAGAGTTGTTGTCGCTCTCCGGTTGCTAAATCCAAAACCGTAAGTCCTACATCTGAAATGAGACCATCAGCTGAAAGCCAACAATATTTCCTACATTTCTA